>VWZI01017932.1:8884-90936 GCA_013396835.1 Psilopogon haemacephalus
GACAGGAACCATCTGTGAACAAAGCATAGCTCTTTTCCTGATCAGAAAGATCACCATAGAGGGGAGCTTCTTTAGGACACATTGGCTTCTCCTCTGGAGGTTTTGTAGAGACTGTGCCTTCCGGCCAGTTAGTGATCACTTCTACCAGACCAGGTCGATCAAGATTACCCATGCGTGCTCGTTGGGTTATCAAAGCCATCCATTTAGACCAGGTTGCATCTGTGGCATGATGCGGTGATGAACCTTTGCCTTTGAACATCCAGTTTAGAACAGGCAATCTAGGAGCTAAAAGCAATTGTGACTCAGTTCCAATCACTTCAGAAGCTGCCTTCACTCCTTCATAGTCTGCTAGTATTTCTTTCTCTGTTGCAGTGTAATTTGCCTCTGAACCTCTGTAGCCACGTCCCCAGAAACCAAGTGGACAACCATGTGTTTCATTTGGAGCTTTCTGCCAGAGATGCCAACGTACTTCAAGATGCTTATTTCCAAAACACAAAGTCAGCCTAGAAGCTGGTTTAGAAAAAAAATCTTAAAAAGGACACACCGAAGGGAGTTTTGCCTCGTGAAGGTTGTGCCTTCACCCTGGCCATCAGCAGTGCTAGTCTGGCAAAGGCATTCTCTGCAGAACACCAAAAAAGTATATACCTTGGGCAAGGAAAATATTAGGTAGTTGCTTTTGGAATGATATCTGGGGAATGAGGTCTTCTAAATTCAGTTTCTAAAACAAGAAGCTAAGTTTGAGCTCTTCTGCTTGCACTAAAGAACCAACGTGACCACATATCTCCTTTTTTACAGGAGAATACTTCAATGCTTAGTATTCTGTGGTCTTGATCATTACCTTTTTTGAAAGAAAAAGAAAAAAAACCAACATGGAACACAGCTTATCCTTTTTTCCTTCTTAGGGTAAAGCTGTGAACCATACATCATCAGTCAGCTGCATGAATAAAACATTCTGAAGCAATTCTCCCACCTGCCTTTCCCTGTTTCATAGATTCATAGATTGCTGTGTGTTGGAAGGGACCCTCAAAAATCATCTTGCCCAACCCTCCTGCGGTCAGCAGAGACACATCCAAATAGAGCAGGCAGCCCAGGGTCTCATTGAGTCTGAAAAAAACATTTTTTTTTTCCCCTAGATTTGGGGCTGGGAAAGCAAGGGTAGTCAGAGATTGGAACAGGCTGCCCAGGGAGGTAGTGGAGTCACTGTCCCTGGAGGTGTTCCAGAAATATGTGGCCATGCCACTTGGGGATATGGTTTAATGGCCATGGAGGCTGAAAGTTGAACCTGATGATCTTGGAGGTCTTTCCAACTGAAACAATTCTGTGATTCCCTACTGCTCATTCACTATAAAACCTGTCACTGGTAAAATTTGAAGGAAATCCTAAAATTCTTCTTTAGTATTTTTATATTGTGCTTTGGTGGGGAGACGTCTGCCTCTTGCAGGGGGGAAGTGAAACTGTTAACATAAGAACAGGAGAAGTAGATGGAGAATATCAAAGACATTCACATTTAAAGAAGCCTGGTTTGCAGATGTTGGGGTTAAGCTTCTCAACAATCAAAACAGCTGACACTTTCTCCTCTTAATTGTCCTTCTCATTATTCTTTTTTCTATCTAAGCTCATATGCTATCAGAAGTACTGAAGAGACAATTTCATAACTCCTAATGATGATCATGATGTTATTAATTCAAGCCAAAGATAATAATAAGATAGGGCATCTGTATAAAGAATTCATTACAAAATTAATTGCTCTGATTAGGGTCAACACAGCAGATAAGGTTTCTGGGGCGTTTCAGCAACAATTAATTGTGATGGTTGTTTGGCATCCAAAGACATGCAAATCTAGAGGGTGTCCTTTGCATTGCTCCCCTCCTCCCTTTCTCCATTCATATGCTAAGTCCTCTGATAAATGCTGCTTGTTCAGAGGAAAATGGAAATCAGTGGATTGAAGCAGAGATGGATAATGAGGTGTTATTGATATACTCTGTAAATGCTTATATTATTCCTGCCCTGGGTTTGGAATGATTTGGGAGAACCATAAATAAATAAATAAATAAATAAATGGAGGGGGGTTTTGTATTTTTTTTTTTTTTTTTAATAAAGTCAGTTTTTAAACCTCTCCATTGCACTTCTGTCTGCTGTCTTTCCTCCTTAAACAGCCATAGAAAAGGGTTTGATTGTAGACATGGGGAGGCTGAAGAGATGGGCTGGGAGAATCTCATGAGGTTCCATAAGGCAAATGCAAGTCGTGCACTAAGCTGAGGCAACCCTTGATATCAGTCCTGATTGGGAGATGATGAGATTGAGAGCAGCCCTGCAGAGAAGAACTGGGAGGTGCTGGTAAGTGAGACGCTGGACAAGAGCCAGCAATGGGCACTGGCAGCCCAGAAGACCAATGGCAGCCTGGGCTGCATCCAAAGCAGTGTGGCCAGCAGATGGAGAGAGGTGATTCTGCCCCTCTGCTCTGCTGAGACCTCACCTGCAGTACTGCTAAAGTAGGTCTTCCAGAGAAAAGCTACCGAGATGATAGAAAATAGAGTAGAATAGAATAGAACAGAACAGAACAGAACAGAATAGAACAGAACAGAATAGAATAGAACAAGCCAGGTTGGATCAGAGGGCTGGAGCTCCCCTCCTATGAAGACAGTCTAGGTGAGTTGGGATTGTTTAGCCTGGAGAAGAGAAGGCTTCAGAGAGACCTTAAAGCTTCATTTCAGTATCTGTAGGGGACACATAAGAGGGACCATTTGAAGGGCCTGTGGTGCTAGGATAAGGAGCAATGGATTGAACCTGGTGTAGGGGAGATTTAGGTTGGAGATCAAGGGGGAAGCTCTGAAGAGTGACATTGGTGAGATTTGGGAACGGGTTGTGCAGGGATGTGGCTGAGGCCCTATTGCTGAAGACATTCAAGATCATACCTGATGTGACCCTGTGCAGCCTGATATAGTTCGAAGTTTCCTTCAACCAGTTCACATCCATCTCACTACACAATCCTGCAGACCACACTTCCTCAGGTTAGCTGTGAGCATGCTGTGGGAGATGGTGTTAAATGCTATAGTCATGATTGCCAATGGAATCTGCCAATCTTAGAAGCTCAGAAGACACAGAACCAGATCTGTCTTGCTGATACAAAATGTGACTCTCAGTTCTAAGAAGCAGCAAACTGAACCAGGCAGAAGGAGAATGGAACAAAAAAACTTACCTTGGATAGCACAAGCAACGGTAACGTCTGAGCTGCAGCCCCTTCACATGGGGGAACAAAAGCAATGCTCTGGCAATACAAATGTAATCAACTGCCCTAGCAGTAGCGGTCAGACTCCATACTCTCCAGAGGTCTCCTCCAGCCTCTCCCATCCTGGGAATGATTGGGACGAGATGATGATTAAAGGTCCCTTTCAGTTGCAGTACCAAAACTGCAACACCCAGTGGCAGCAGGGAAGCACTGATGGTGTGGCACTACTTGACATACACCACTCAGTAGCAAGGAGCAGCGTCCTAGGATATAGCCCACTCCATTGCAAGGCGTAGCACCCTAGGACACAGCCCACTTCCTTGCAAGGCATAGTGCCCCTAGGACACAGACCACTCCATTGCAAGCCATACAACCCTTGGACACAGCATGCTCCGTTGCAAGGCATAGTGCCCTTGGACACAGCCCGCTCCATTGCAAGGCGTAGCGCCCTAGGACACAGCCTGCTCCATTGCAAGGCGTAGCGCCCTAGGACACAGAACACTCCCTTGCAAGTTGTAGCACCCTAGGACACAGCCCGCTCCATTGCAAGGTGTAGCACCCTAGGATACAACCTGTTCCATTGCAAGGCGTAGCGCCCTAGGACACAGAACACTCCCTTGCAAGTTGTAGCACCCTAGGACACAGCCCGCTCCATTGCAAGGTGTAGCACCCTAGGACACAGCCCGCTCCATTGCAAGGTGTAGCACCCTAGGACACAACCTGTTCCATTGCAAGTTGTAGCACCCTAGGACACAGCCCGCTCCATTGCAAGGTGTAGTGCCCTAGGACACAGCCTGCTCCCTTGCAAGGCGTAGCACCCTTGGACACAGCCACTTCCTTGCAAGGCGTAGCACACTTGGACACAGCCCACTTCCTTGCAAGACGTAGCTCCCTTGGACACAGCCCACTCCATTGCAAGGTGTAGTGCCCTTGGACACAGCCCGCTCCATTGCAAGGCGGGGCTCTATGCTCCACAGCAAGGTGTGGTAGAATGGGCTGCACAGCAAGGTGCGGTGCCATGCGCTCCAATGCAAGGTGTGGTGTTATGTACTTCACAACAAGGTGCAGCACTATGGGCTCCATAGCAAGGCACCTCGCTATAGGCTGCACAAGGCATGAAGCTATGGGCTTCATAGGAAGGTGTGGCCCTATGGGCTCCACAGCAAGGCACGGCGCTATGGGCTTCATAGCAAAGCATGGTGCTATGGGTTCCATAGCAAGGCGCAGGGCTATGGGCTTCATAGCAAGGCATGGCAGTATGGGCTCCACAGCAAGGCATGGCCCTTTGGGCTTCATAGCAAGGTGCGTCCCCAAACAGGGATCCGCTGCTGGGACAGTCCTGACTGACCCCATCATGACCAGGGAGCAATAAAAGAGCCCTAGGTACTCATCAGGAGTCATCTTCTTGGGCAGTGCAGTGTTGCACTTTGCCTTGGGGGGATCCCTGGGGCTCCGTAGGCCACCAGGGAACCGCAGCCTCCAGGACCCCTCGGGGCAGCACTTGGCAGAGGAGAAGTGCCATGGCTGGCATGGTGGTGGCCGGTGGAGGCAGGGTGCGGAATGTGAAAGACCTGAGGGTCAAAGAAGCAGCCACATGGAGCTCTCTTCAGCCCTTCTTGGGGGAGAAGAACCTATGCTACTGTGAGGGGCTCCCCAGAGGAACCTGCTGAGCCCAGCTTTATCAGCATCTCTCAGCTCTGTGCCAGGCATTTGGGGAACTTGTGTCCAGGGTGCTCTGTGGGGTGAGCTGCTGTGCCACTGGGATGGGAGCACACAACAAAGAAGAGAGACACTCCTTGGAGGTGAAATGAGAGGGGTGGCCCCAAGGATCTGGGAAATTCTTTGGGAATTGGACTTGATTGGGTGTGCATCACCCAGGTGAAGGCAGAGATGCTTGCCCAGGTACCTTGCACCCCTTACCAAAACTGCCATGGGACAGGGGAGATGGGCACAGTGGGAGTGCCAGGGAATCAGGATGCTGCAGGTGCCAAAGGTGCTGGGAAGGGGAGGGGGGCGGGCAAAGCAGACAAGGGCTGCTATACCTGCTAGTTGTGCCTGGGGACTCTGGGGTGCCACCTCTGCTGGGCATGCCCAGGCAGTTGGCACAGGTTGGTTGTGCCTGAAGGGGTCAGGGTCAGTCCCAGCGTTCACAGTAAAAGGTTTTGAGAAGGGCAAAAGTTTGAAGCAGCCATGGTGCTGGGGACGACCTGGAAACTTAACAGTGGGAGCTGCAATGGTGGCAGTGCCATGGTTTGTTCTGTCTGCTGGTTGCTAAAGACTCTCTCTGGTGTCTTCCAGAAATGTTCCCCAGGAGCATTTCCCTTTCTCTGGGAAAATGAGTGTTCACTGTGCACTGTTGCATATGCTACAACTTGGCATTTTCATGGGAGTGTTCAGCTGGATGCCAACTGAATTCTTTCCCCCCCCGCCCAAATGTAGGAAGCATCAAAGCTTCTCTGTGAATGAAACCTGTCACCACTAGGTGGCACATCCCTCCTGCAATCAGAGGGAGCCAGGCATGGGATGGATGGAAAGGCAGCTTCCCCTCCTGCCTCAGCACAATCTCCTGCCTACTTTAGTTCTTAATGGTGTCCAGAGAGGGGCAACAATGCTGGTGAGCGGTCTGGAGAACAGGACTGGAGATGAGCAGCTGAGGGAGCTGTCATGTTTAGTGTGGAGAAGAGAAGGCTGAGGGGAGACCTCATTGCTCTCTACAGTTCCCTGAAAGGAGGTTGGAGTGAGGTGAGGGTTGGTTTCTTATCCCTAGTACAAGGTGATAGAATGAGAGGAACAGAATGCCCAGAGTGGTGGTGGAGTCACCATTTCTGAAGGTGTTGAAGAACTGTGTGGACATGGCACCTGGGGACATGGTTTAATGGCCATGGTGGTTTTGGGTTGATGTTTGGACTGGATGATCTTGGAGTTTTTTTCCACCTGAAACAATTCTGTTGTTCTACAAATAACGATAACAAAAAAATCTCCTGAGCTGGTGTAGTGGTCTGTACCACATAACATTCCCCACTATCAGAATGATGCATTTACAACTGCAGCACTCCTGGCTGTTACAGCCCTGGAGAGGAGTCTTGGTGGGAGCACAGGCAATATTCTCTTCTATCCTCCTGTTGAAGGGACGAACCCAGGAAGAATGAGGAGGACTCACCTGCTCAACTCTTGTCTTTGAGAGTGGTGTCTCCAGCAGGATTTTGGCTTTTTTTGACCACAGGTCTCCTGCAGTGCCTCAAAGATAACTTCCTCATTAGCTCTCAGTCCCTCTGCCTCTGGTGAGCTGCCCCACTGTTTGTCACCAGCCAGCAGGAGACTGTTAACTCCTTCCCCCTTCAAACCTAGTTTAAAGCCCTATCAATGAGCCCTGCCAATTTCTGCCCTAGGATCCTTTTTCCCCTCTGGGACCAGTGCCTCCCATTAGTTATTTGCAGCTCTGGTGCCTTGTAAACTGAGCCATGATTGTAGAATCCAAATCCCTGTTGATGACACCAGCCCCAGAGCCACGAATTGAGCTGTTGGCTCTTCCTAAATGTTCCCTCCTTTGAGGCAGAGGCACTGAGAGCTAAGGAGGGTCCTCAACCTGCTGTCCTGAGGCAATCCAGGGATGAAGTACCAGGCCAAGCTGAGGAAATCAGGAGGAATTGGTAGGAGAGGAGGGCAGGGCCAGCCCAGCTGAAGTACCCCTATGCAAATGCACAGGGCTTGGGCAACAAACAGGATGAACTAAGGGCCACTGTGCTGCAGGGATGCCATGACATAGTGGCTATTACTGAAACTTGGTAGGATGAGTCCCATGAGTGGAATGTAGGAATAGATGGGTACAGGCTCTTTAGGAAGGATAGGCAGGGAAAGAGAGGAGGAGGTGTTGCCCTCTATATCAGTGACCAGCTAGAATCAGTGGAGCTCCACCTGGGGAAGGATGCTGAGCTGGTTGAGAGTGTATGGGTTAACATTAAAGGGAAGCGAGGGGAGGGTGATGTTACTGTAGGGGTGGCAGGCTCATCTCGTGCAGGGCTGGAACGACGCAGACACACAGCAGTGTGGTGAATAATAGGTCGAACATTTATTAGAGACAGGATCACACTTTTATACTCTTAGCTCATTAGTGAAGGCAAACGTGTCCAATTCTGATTCGGCCAAATAAGTTCTGCAGGACGGTCTCCATCCCAGCCAGAAGCACACTAATTGGTTGGTATAATTAAGCACAATCCCATTCATTAATGTGCAGGACAAATTGTTATTCCTAACCCAGATGTTTCTCTAGCTCTTAATCTCTGAGGGAGTTAACTACCATGTTATGAGAATCAGAGGCCCATGCAGGCCACCTTCCTCTACCCATGAAAACCAAGGTCAGACTTTCTCACTATCTCACCCAGCATAGGGGTCTGCTACAGGCCACCTCACCAGCACAACCAAACAGATGAGGCCCTTCACAGGCAAATAAAAGTGGCCTCCAGGTCACAAACCCTGGTCCTCATGGGGGATTTCAACCACCCTGACATCTGCTTGAGGGACAACACAGCAAGGCATCAGCAATCCAGGGTGTTCCTGGATTGCATAGACAACTTTCTCCTCCAAATGGTAGAGGAACCAACAAGAAAAGGTGCTATGCTGGACCTTGTTCTCACCAACAGGGAAGGGCTGGTGACCAGTGTGAGGCTCAGGGACAGCCTTGGATGCCGTGACCATGAAGCAGTGGAATTTAAGATTCTCAGGGCAACCAGGAGGATGTTTTCTAAGCTTATGACCTTAGACTTTAGGCGTGCAGACTTCGATTGCTTCAGGGATCTGCTGGCCAAAGGGACAAAGCCCTAGAGGGAAGAGGGGCCCAGGACAGCTGGACAGTATTCAAGGATCACCTCCTCTGTGTCCAGGAGCAATGGATACCAACAAAAAGGAAAGCAGGGAATAATGCCAGGAGGCCTGTCCGGCTAAGCAAGGAGCTCCTGGACATGCTGACACACAAAAAGAAACTCTACAAGGAGTGGAAGAAAGGACAGCTGGAATGGGGGGGATATAAGGAAGCTGCCTGAGCAGCCAGAGATCTGCTTAGGAAAGCCAAAGCACAGTTTGAATTGAATCCAGCCAGGGAGGTCAAAGGGAACACCAATAATTTCTACAGGTATATTAATGGCAAAAAGAAGAGTAGGGAAGGTGTGGGCCCCCTCAGGAAGGAAACAGGTGAATTGGTCACAAGTGACATGGAAAAGGCTGAGGTTCTCAAAGACTTCTTTACCTCAGTCTACACTGCAAAAGCCTCCAGCCACACTCCTGGAGTCACGGAAGATAATGGCAGGGAGTGGAAGGAAGAGCTGCCCATCATAAGTGAAGATCAGGTTTGTGATCACCTGAAGAACCTGAAACTGTTCAAGTCCATGGGAGCTGATGGGATACACCCAGGGGTACTGAGAGAACTGGCAGATGAGGGTGCTAAACCCCTCTCTATTCTATTCCAAAAGTCCTGGCAGTCTGGTGAAGTCCTCACTGACTGGAAAAGGGGAAACATAACTCCCATTTTCAAAAAGGGTAGGAAGGAGGAGCTGGGGAACTACAGGCCAGTCAGTCTCACCTCTGTGCCTGGCAAGATCATGGAGCAGATCCTCCTGGAGGCACTACTGAGACAGGAGAATAGTGCAGAGGTGATTGGGTGCAGTCAGCATGGCTTCACCAAGGGCAGATCCTGCCTGACAAACCTGGTGGCCTTCTATGAACAGGTGACAACATTCATAGATGAGGGGTGAGCAACTGATGTCATTTACCTGGACCTGAGCAAAGCCTTTGACACTGTCCTGCACAACATCCTGGTCTCCAAGCTGGTGAAACATGGGCTTGATGGATACACCACCAGATGGATAAAGAANCAGAGGGACCTGGACAGGCTGGAGAGGTGGGCACAAGCCAACCTCATGAGGTTCAACAAGATCAAATGCAAGGTCCTGCATCTGGGTCGAGGCAATCCCAAGCACAAGTCCAGACTGGGCAGTGACTGTCTGGAGAGCAGCCCTGAGGAGAGGGCCTTGGGGGTGCTGGTGCGTGAGAAGCTCAACATGAGCCAGCAGTGTGCACTTGCAGCCCGGAAAGCCAACCAGACCCTCGGCTGCATCAGGACAAGTGTGGCCAGCAGGTCAAGGGAGGTGATTCTCTGCCTCTACTCCACCCTGGTGAGACCCCACCTGGAGTACTGCATCCAGTTCTGGAGCCTCTATTACAAGAGGGATGTGGACATGCTGGAGTGTGTCCAGAGAAGGGCCATGAGGATGCTCAGAGGGCTGCAGCACCTCTCCTATGAGGACAGACTGAAAGAGTTGGGGCTGTTCAGTCTGGAGAAGAGGAGGCTCCCAGGTGACCTTATTGTGGCCTTCCAGTATCTGAAGGGGGCCTACGGAAAAGCTGGGGAGGGACTTTTTAGACTATCAGGTAGTGACAGGACTAGGGGGAATGGAGCAAAGCTGGAGGTTGGGAGATTCAGTCTGGACGTGAGGAGGAGAGGGAGCTGGGAGTGCTGGTGGATAACAAGTTATCCATGGGACAGCAATGTGCCCTTGTGGCCAAGAAGGCCAATAGGATCCTGGGGTGTATTAGGAAGAGTGTGTCCAGCAGATCAAGGGAGGTTCTCCTCTCCCTCTACCCTGGTGAGACCTCATCGTGAATACTGCCTTCAGTTTTGGGCTCGCCCGTTTAAGAGGAACAGGGATCTGCTGCTATAAATATCTGAGGGCTGGGTGTCAGGAGTTGGGGCAGACTGTTCTCACTTGCTCCTGGGATAGGACAAGGAGCAGTGGATATAAAGTGCAGCACAGGAGGTTCCACCTCAACACAAGGGATGACTTCTCTACTGAAAGGGTCCCACAGCACTGGAACAGGCTGCCCAGAGAAATTGTGGAGTCTCCTTCTCTAGAGACTTTCATGGCCCATCTGGATGGGTTCCTCTGTGCCCTGAGCTAGATTGAATGGTCCTGGTCTGGTAGGGGGTTGGACTCGATGACCTCTTTGGGTCCCTTCCAACCTTTGACATCCTGTGATCCTGTGGTCTCTCTTTGCCCTTCTGCTCCTTGAGCAGGCTGCTCTGGTTTTGCCTGTTAAGGGATTCACATGGGTATTCCTTTCCCTTTTCCTTCTGTTCTCTATATATACTGACGTAATCTGCTATAGCAGAAGAGTAAAATGCTCCATGCAAATCAACTGAAAACTCTCCCTCTGCCTTCCTCCCTCCCTCGTACCTCTTCCTCTCCTCCCCTTCCCCCCCTCCCCCNACCCACCCACTTTCTTATCTCCTGGTGAGGAGTGAGGAGACAGGAAGGGCAGTGGGAAAGTTTAGTCCTTGCACTAAACTCTTAAATCTGACTTCTTGAATGTAAAGAATGCTGCTGATTTTCCAGCATGGCTTTGCAGGTGAGCTCTTTCTCCAGACTTGCTCCAGAGGGCACTGTTCCACCACTGAAAAGCAGAGAGGCTTTATTAAGACACTTGTGTGTTGCTGAAGTGCAAATGTCATTTTATCACTTCACTGGTCGCAACCAGCCCTTGCCAGCCTTTCTAACAAAGGTCATAGAATCCTAGAATGGTTTGGGTTGGAATTGACCTCTACAGCTCATCCAGTCCAACACCTCTGCAGTCAGCATGGACATCTTCCATTAGATCGGGTTGCTCAGAGCCTTATCCAGACTTACCTTGAATATCTCCGGGGATGTGGCCTCACCTACCTCCCTGGGCAACCTGCTGCAGTGTTCTGTCACTCTCATGGTGCAGAACTTGTTCCTAACATCCAATCTCAATCTGCTCTTCTCTTATTCGAAACCATTGCCCTCATCCTGCCACTGCAGGCCTTTGGAAACAGTCCCTCTGCAGTCTTCTTGTAGCCCCCTTCAGTTACTGGAAGACTGCTCTAAGCATCCCTGGAGCCTTCTCCAGGCTGAAAAACCCTAGGTCCTGTAAGATAGATCCCAGCCTGTAGGATGGATACTGCAGTTCCCTGATCATTTTCATGATCCTCTTTTGGAACCTGCTTCATCAGGTCCATATCCTTCCTGCTCCAGGATTCCTGGTTTGCAGTAGATGTTCCAGGCATTTATTATGTCATCTAAGATTGGCTGGAAGATAAAGAGTGATGCATACAAAATATTTGAGTGAAGGGATTGGGTTGTGTTTTATTTGGGGATTTTTGGTAGAGTATGCCACAGGAAGGGCTTTCTTCTTGGTTCATGTCTGATTTTCCATGAGAATCTGTACAGGGTCTGTGCTGGGAAAAGTGTTCCTCAATATCTCCATCAGTGATATAGACAGGATGCTTGAGGCACCCTCACCAATTATGCAGATGACACAAAGCTGAGTGGTGTGGTTGATAAGACTGAAGGATGGAATGGCAACCATCTAGAGGGACCTGGACAGGCTGGAGAGGTGAGCTGAGGAGAGTCTCATGAAATTCAATAAGACAAAGTACAACGTCTGCACCTAGATTGGGGTAATCCTCAGCATCACTCCAGACTGGAGGATGATGAGGTTGAGAGTAGCCCTACAGAAAATTATTTGGGAGTGCTGATGGGTGAGAAGCAGGGCACTTGCAGCCCAGAAGTGAAATAGCAGCCTGGACAGTATCAAAATATCTGTGGCCAGCAGTATTGTGCCCAGTTATGGACTCCCCAGTTTAAGAGGGACAGGAAACTACTGCAGTGTCCAACTTGGGCTATAATAATGATGAAAGGACTGGAACTTCTGTGTGATGAGAAAATGCTGAGACACCTGGGGCTGTTAAGCCTGGAAAGGAGAAAGCTGAGAGACCTTATTGGTATTTGTAACTACCTGAAGGGTGGGTGTCAAGAAGAAGGGGCCAGGCTCTTTTCAGTGGTGTCCTGTGATATGACAAGGGGCAGTGGATACAAATGGGAACACAGGAAGTTCCACCTCAAAATGAGGAGAAACTTCCATGGCGTGATGTTTCAGGAACCCAGACGCATCCTGCATAGAGAGTGGAGTCTCCTTCTCTGGAGACATTCAAGACAGATCTGGATGCATTCCTGTGTGACCTACCCTGGGTGATCCTATTTTGGCAGGGATGTTGGCCTGGATGATCTCCAGAGGTCCTTTCCAGACCCTACCATTCCCTGATTCTCTGCTCACCTGCCCTGTAACAGATGCTTTAATACCTGTGTATGCATCAATTCCCCTTATCCTGGGTCTTCGGGAAGTTTATGACCCAACAGGTTGCTATCTGCTAAAGAATTGCACTCTCCAGCTGGTCACAGCTTGAACTAGGACACCCAGAACAATTCTTCATGCATCTCACACTCACAGTAGGAAGAAGCAAGGTTTTATTCCTTGGAAACAGAAAAAAATGAGGTTTATTCACATTTCAGAACCTAGTGCATTGGAGCTGCCATTCATGCTGGCTTGTGTTCAGCTTGCTGAACTTGATTCCCATGTTCCATTCTGTAGAGCTGCTCCAAGCATGTCCTAGTGATAATGGATTTGTTCTCGTCATCCCTTATGAATCAACATAAACCTCATGAATTCACAGTGTCACAGAATGCTGGGGCTGGAAGGCACATCCAAAGATTGAGTCCAACACCCCTGCCAGAGCAGGATCTCCCAGCACAGTTCACACAGGAATGCCTTCAGATGGGTCTTGAAAGTCTGCTGCCAAGGAGGCTCCACAACCCCTCTGGGCAGCCTGCTCCAGGATTCCAGCACACTCACAGCAAAAAAAACCTCATGTTGATGTGAAACCTCCTCTGCTCCAGCTTGTCCTATCATCAGACATCACTGAGCAGAGCCTGTCTCCATCCTCCCAACATGGCCACAGTGGTGTTGGGTTGAAGGTTGGAGTCAGTGACCTTAGAGGGCTTTTCCAGCCTGAACAATTCCATGATTCTATGAGCTGTGGGGATACTTTGGGCTAGAGGAAATTTGTCCAGCAGGAGGTTTGTGCCTTGGCAGGAGGTTTGTGCAGAGGAGTTGAGGTAGCTGTGTGTGATGTCACAGAGCCACCAGGCCGGGCTGGTAGTGTCATATTAGGCTGTTGCCATGGAGCAAACATTGACCTAGAGCAGTCTGTGACCCTTGGTCTTGCCAGAAGGTGATCCTGACTGTTCACTTGTCCCTTAGCTGGACAGTCTGTGTAGTGACCTGTGGTGTGGCCAAGATGGCAGGGAGATTCAGTGCTGCAGTTGGCATCCTGTTTGATGTGGCCCATGCCTTCAAATTCCTGATGGAGAAGCCCTGGCTAATAACAAAGCTGGTAGCAAGTGAGCAGAGGTTCTCCCTAGCTGCAGCACCAAGGCTAGCTTCTGCAGGGATGGCTTCTTCTTGTGGTCCTGAGGAACCGAGATGGTTCTTCAGCAAGAACATCATGAAGGGACCATAGGTTTGGTAAAGCTGCCAGCAGTTTATTCTCCTAAGGGAATGTCACTGTCCCCCTAGCTGTAGACAGCAGTTGCAGTTTCAGCTGCAGTGGCTCAGTTGCCTGCAGTGGAGATGCTGTGGCGCTGGAGTCTGTCACCTCCTCTGCTGGCTCAGCCAGGACAGCTTCTGTAGTGCAAACAGGGAGGGCTTCTCAGAGTCCTCCTAAAGATTCTGCTGCTGTCTCCAGAGTTTCATACCAGTGCCCTCCTCTTGAGGGCCAGCAGCTTGCCCTGCATTGCAGCATGAAAAGCTTTGACTGCCTGAGCTGACACTTCATGTGCAAAGGCTTTGGTGAGGAGCTGCCTAACCTCAAGCAGTTGTTGGGTGCTCCTCACCTCTGAAGCTCTTCCTGGGCTAGTTCAGGACAGAGCTGCCATGGCCAAGGGGAGTCTGGGGGAAGCTTTCATGGGGGCACATTTTCAGCAGCTAAAGGGAATCAGTGCATGGAGGTGACTTGAGTGGCCAAGTTACTATTTACTGGATTTCCTGGCACAAGAGGACAAAAAAATAGCTGAGAGAGACTGTGGCAAAAGAAGAAGCCAGGAGAATCCTGCCCTGCTCTCTTGTGTGCTGTGCCAAATCACGGGTGTTACTGGAGAGAGGGTGGGAAAGAAAGATGCCACCTCTTTGGGTGTTCTTGTTGTGTGGGGTTCTGCAGCCCAGGCAGGTTTCTGACAGCCTTTGGTTCCTTTTCATTTGCCCACTGCAGCTCAGCTCGTCAGTGTGTTTGGAGAAGCCTGTCCTTTGGTGAGTATACGAGTCCCCTTCTGCTGCCAGAGGGTTGAAGAGCAGTGGAGCAGGCTGGGAATTTGTGTGGAGAATGTCTGAGGTGTCCTTGCCTCCTTGGGCCAGATGGGCAGCCTCTTGCACCTTTGCCCTTCCAAAGCTGGGCACAGGCACTGAGTCTCTCCCAGCTCCAACAAGCTGTGTTTGTGTGTGCAGCTCTGTGACAGTGGCTCCAGGACAGGTGGGGAAGGGCAGCCATCAGCCCAGCCATCCAGTGAGACCCACACCTGAAGATGAGGTCTTTCTTTTTGCTGCAGGCTGCACTCTCCCTACAGAGAAACTGCAGCCTGTGCTAAGTTAGTGTTTGCTACAGAGGAGGCCGGTGAGGAAAAAGCAGCTCCTAGGCAGGGAAAGTAAGCACTGGGGTGGAACCAGGCAAGCACAGCTGAAAAAGGAAAGAACCAACCAGCCTTTTTCTCCTCTGCCAAACTCCAGCCAGTGATGAGAAGGTCTGCCCTTGGCCATGTGTTTGTTCACCCAGCCAGTGAAGGCACCTGGCACTTCATGAGCTGCTCTCAGTTCAGGAGGCACCATGCCAAAGCAGTTCTCCAGTAGCCTGATGGGACTTGTAGTGGTCTACTCCAGCTTTCCATTGGTGACACAAGGCTGAGCAAGGCTGGGAATGGTTTGGCTGATCTTAGCCAGAATGAAAACCACCTAGGTGAAGTGACAAAGCAGCATGGTGACTGCCACTCACACTTCTGTCTGTCCACAGAACACAGAAGCAGAATCTGTGCTGTCTCCCTGTCTCTCTGATGAAGAGGAGAGAGACGTTGAGGACAAGACAGACGATGATGGATCTGGAGCAGTGATGGTGCTGCAGCCTGAACAGACACAGTCTGTAATTCCCAGCTGTGGTCAGCTCTGTTTGGTGTCAGCATGTTTCTGATCAGACAGCTCTTGGATGAAGACTTGAAGGGCTGGAGTCCTACCATGTCTTATGTGCCCAGTGCACCTTACAGCTTAGGCCTGTAGGACCAGGGGCATGTCTGGATTGGTTCCTGGTGTCTAAGCAGACTACATTTGTGTGTGATCGCCAAACCTCCCAAAGGCCATTATGGTAACTGTCACTTGTGCTTCTATCCACAGTGCACACAACCAGGACCAGGACCCCTGTTAGCCCCATGTGCTTCTAATGAAGAGAATGATCATGAAGAGCGTGATGAAGATGACTATGAGTATGGTTATGAGGATGAGAAGGATGAGAATGAAGATGAAGTAGAGGAGTTTATAGTTGAAGAACGGAAAGAATGCAAGGCTGAAGACCAAGGTGGTGAGAACTGGGAAGATGATTATGAGCCTCAGCCTGTGATGGTCCCACAAATCAAGGAAAGCCACTTGGTAAGTCCCAGCTCTGTGGCTGCTGCAACTCAGGGCAGCATGTTTGTGGGTAGATAACTCTTGGGTGAAGAATCTGAGGACTCAATGAGCAGCTTAGACCACACCCTGCACCAATTTCTTGTCTCAGGCTGCCATCTGGCCATCCTGCTGCAAGCCACCTGGGCAGCAGAGAAGCTCCAGCGAGGACGTAATGGAGACACTGAGTAAGTGTTCTGGACTTCTGCTGTGACTATGCTTGGAGGAAGCCAGAGAGCACTGTGGGCATTGCTCCTGTCTCTGAGGGCAGCTATGGCTGGGCCGGGTTTGCCTGAGCTCCCTCTCATGGCAAAGGCCAAAGTAGAGATTGGCTCTGGGTGGTCAGAAGGCTGTGAGCTCATCTGCTGCAGTTCTAAGCAAGAGACTTTGGTTTTGTTCCTTTCAAGGAGCATTGTGAGTGGGGGACACCCTGAGGATAAATACTTAGAAGTGGAGAAACTTGGCCAAGGGTAAGTCCTACCACAGGTCCTTAGACAAACTAAGAGTCATGGATTTTGTGGTGCGGTGTGAAGGGTGAAGCTGGGCAAGCTCTGGACTGCTTCAGACACTGGGGCTGGACTCTGCTGTCTCTCAGTCCTGCTAGGAATTTCTAACTGGTCAGAAGGCATCATCAAGGACAACTTGCTGCTGGCAGTGACTTGTCTGCAGCAGGGAACAGGACCCAGAAGTTCTGGTGTCCCTCCAGGGTTTGGCACCTGTTTGGCTGCTTTCTTAGGAGGAAACATTTTGGAATGTCTCACAAGAAGGAAGCAAAAGCACAGCTGCCTAAGAGAGCAACTTGCCACGTGGGGGCTGTCAGAGAAGCAAGAGTTCTGCAGAAGATGTCTTTGTGCAGGGCAGAGAGCTGGTGGGCTGCTGCCCTGCATGCTGCTAGGTGGACACAGGAGGTCTCTAAGCACTGCAGGCAGCAGACATCTGCTGCCTGGGCTCACTTTCCTGCCAGGGACCAAAGCCCTGCTCATTGCTCTGCCGCTGTTCTGTTTGCAGGGCATCAGGAACAGTTTATCGAGCCCTTGAGATCTCCACAGTACAGGAGGTGTCAGGAGTCCCAGCAGAGCTTGCAGCTTCAGAAGAGGAGGAATTGACTAACACAGAGATTGTCTCTCTGCAAACCTAAGAATGCTGAACTGATGCTCAGCCTTGATAGTAGTGCCCTGCACAAGGATACCACTGCACTAGTCAGTACTTGAGATCCTCTGAAGAGCTACAGCTCTACTTTGGCACAGATGCTTCTTGATGCTTGTGTTTCTCTTTGTTCTATCAGTGTCTGCAGGGCCTGGACTTCCTCCACCATGACATCAAAAGCTATAACATTCTGCTGGGCTTGGATGGGGCTGTCAAACTGGGTAGGCGTTCCTGGGCAGGGACAGTGTTTGCAGGGCTGCTCCTGCCTGACTGGCAGTTACCCAGAAGTGCTGCCTGTGGTTGTGGCCTGTGCTCTCCTGCAAGCTGAGAGTGCAGGAGAAGGGTGGAAAGGGAGAAAGGTGTCCAGAGTGGCTTTGGTTTGGGCAAGTTCCTTCCAGAGGGAGGGAGTGACAATCCAAAGCTTCAGGTGAGGGAAAGCCACTGTGTGGCCCTGCTGGCTTTTATAAAGTGACTAGTTCAGCATTTCCTTGGCTACAGCATTGAGGAGCCAGGGCTTGGCTCTTCCACAGACATATTCAACTTTTTGTTCTGAGACCAAGAACTCTAACATGGTTCCTCTACTTTTGTCTTTTTCTGCCAGAGAACAATCTGACTGTGTAGCCTGTAACTCAGAAATCAGAAAGGGGTCTTTGTGAGCGTTGGTGAGGATGAGAGAAATAGACCAAGTCTTGTGTTTTCTTTTTCTCTAGGTGAGAAACTTGATAGCCACCAATGGGACCCGAGAGCTGCAGAACCCAGGTCAGCTGTCTCCTGAGCTGTTGGAGTCTCTGGGCAACCTGCTCCGCTTCCTGACCACTCTTACCTGTGTAGCAGTTTTAGAACTGAAACAGAGCCTTAGCTCTTAATTATAAACAAGAGAGACTAACTTTCTTGGCATTCTTTTGAATATAGAGCGAATAAGCAGGACATTGGTTATGAGAGGAAAATAATGATAAGGTCTCATTCATTGGTTTGCTGATTGGTATAAAAAGCCAATATATAAACAACTTCTCACTCTTTATCCCCTTTGCCTTCTATCTCCTCCACTGTTGCTATGTGCATGGCTGAATGCTAACCTTGACTGAACTGATAGAAAACCAGCAAGATCTTGCATGTTATCAAACTGGGTGAAGAGAAGAGGGTGGTGTTGGCCCCTACTGGACTTTCTTTTTTCAGGGGAAGAGACTTTTATTTCTGTATTATTTCTAAATTGTAAATAATTGTATGTGATTGTGAATATGTGTAAATGTATTTTATATATGTGCTTGTGAATTTAGCTTGCTGCAAAATATAGCTTTATCTTACTTCCAAGCCATCTGAACTGATCTGGTGATTTCAGTTTTATTTAGAGAGTAATTTCTCAACCCATCACAAACAGCAATGAAGTTTTTCTTATCTTCAACCTAAGCCTGACCTGGAACATCTTGAGGCCATTTTTGCTCATCTTGCTGTTAGTTACTCGGGAGAAGAGGCCATCACTGGCCTCAATGTAACCTCCTTTTATATAGCTGTAGAGAGCAATGAGGTCTCCTCTCAACTCTCTTCTTCAGGGTAAACAACTGCAGCTCTCTCATTCTCTCCTCATAAGAGATGCTCTCCAAACCCCTTACCAGAAAGCAAACAGATAGAAACTTGTGTTCTTCATTTTAGCCCACGACTAAAGAGAGCATTATTTCACCTTTGAGCTGCATGCTAGAAGATATGGAACAGAAAACTGAGCTCTGCTAGAAAGGTCGGTCCAAATATGTACACAGGTCATTAAGGAAGCACAGTGTGACTAAAGACAAGATATAGCTTTTATTTCATGACTGCCTGCTCCAGCCCAGCAACGCAGATGGTGATCAGAATAGGATTTCTTACAATGGCTTTGGCAGCTAACACACATCAGCATCAGAAGAGATTTGTTTTCTGGCAGAGCTATGGATTTAAAAAGAGGCAGGGAGTATTTGTCTTCTTGTTAGGCTCATCATTAGGATTCTAAGTGCAGAGCCACTCTGACTCCAAATTATCAATACCATGTTTGTTTATTCATGTTGCAGGAATCTTAGATCAGTTTCATAAATCTGCTTAGTTATTTAAGGCCTCTTTTCTTGGATTTGGTTTGGCTTCTAAATTATTTTCTTTAAAAAGATCTTTTCCTTAACCTTAAATAAGTGTTAAGTAAATATTTGCTCTTATGAGCTCACTCACTTCATCCAAGGGCAAAGGCATGCTGGTTTCTTTGGACACAAAAGCGGAGACCTTGTTGCTCTATATGGGTGGTAGGAGAAGAGGAAATAGCTTGAAATTATGCCAGGGGACATGATAAAAAAAGATTATTTGTTGAAAAAGTGGTCAGGCATTGGAATAGGCTGCCCTGGGAGGTAGTGGATTCACCGCCCCTGGAGGTGTTCAAGAAACATGTCGACATGGCACTTGATGACATGGTTTGATGGTGTAGTGGGTTAAGCAGTTACCTGCCCCCCCCACCTTTTATAAACCCCGGCTAAAACTCAGGACACTGGAAGTTAATAAATGAAGCTTTATATTTACAGCAATGCACAAAATACAAGCAAATATTTACAAGATATAACAGATATTTACAGATATATACAGTAAAAAAGTAATACAGACACCACACCCCTCCTGGAGACCAAAATCCCCAAGAGAGGGTAACCAAACTCCCCCTACCACCTTTCCTCCCTTCCCCAGCTTTATCTCACCACCTCTTGATGCTGCAGATAAGCTGAAGATCAGTCAGAGATTAGTAATAGGAGAAGTTAGTAGTTTTAGTGATTTTACTCTGAATTTAGCCACCAAGACCAAGAGACAAAGAAGAGAGCGGCCAGAGCCAGCACAGGCAGAAGCAGACTGTTAATCTGGATGTTTTGAGAACAGCTCTTAAAACAATTTTTTTTCCTTTCTCAGTGAAACTCGGTGAAGTGACACACTGTGTTTAACTCTCTCTCAGCCAATAGTCTAATTTCTCACTCAAATTCTCCAATTAGCTCAAACCAACACAGATGGCCATGGAGGTGTTGGGTTGAAGGTTGGATTCAATGATTTATGCATTTGTAGAATGGTTCGGGTTGGAAGAGACCTCAAAAGATCATCCAGTTCCATCCACCCTGCCATAGGCAGGGACACCTTCCACTAGACCAGGTTGCTCAAGGAGTCATGCAACTTGGCCTTGAACATATCCAAGGAGGGGGCATCCATGATCTCCCTGAGCAACCTGTTCCAGCATCTCACTGGAAAGAATTTCTTCCTAATGTCCAGTTTGAATTTCCCCTCCTCAAGCTTCAATCCATTGCCTCTCATTCTGTCACCCACCTTCACTTGTCCACTTGGAGGGCATGGGGTAGATTGCTGGGTCACAGAAGTGAGTGTTTTTTCATCTCTCAGGTGTCTCTGAGATTGTCAGCAGCTCTGGGTACATCTGAGACAACCCTCTGAGAAAAAGACAGGAATGTTTCTACCTCAGCAGGGTATACTTCATCAGCTTACTGGGCCTTTGGACCAGCAATCTCCCATTTTGTGCCTCCAAACTGAAAATGTTTTGTAGGTACACATACTCTAAGTATGGATGATTTACTGTATCAGGAGGTTGAAATAAGTAAGCCATGGCAACAGAAGGTCTAAAAGAGAACAGAATACCTAATAAAGACAAGAGCGGGATGTGAAGCAAGAATGAGGATGTGTTACATGGGAGTTGTGGGGGTTCAAAAGGGGAAGAAAAAACTGACCTTGAGTTATACACAGCTGCTGGATGTAGGGGAGTTGACACACAGGCCCTGGGCACAGACCTTGTGAAATACGGTGTCTAGTGGAGTCAGGGGGCGAGGCAAACTTGGGGTTGTAAAACTCTGATAAGCAAAGTAAAACAAGAACTTGAGGTCTCTCTGTGTGCTTAGATGTTAAGCAGTGTCTGTATCTTGCACTAAAATAGATTCCTGTGATTTCACATGTTTATAAGCCAATGGTTGTACCAGTCTTGGCGGTTCGGTTAGTGAAAATAACCAATAGAAGCAGGACAAGATGACTTGTTTAGAATATCTAAGCATATATAAGATGAACCAATACATGTAATAAATGGAATTGGTGTGCATCAAACCGTCTCTCCGTCTCCTCGTCACGGCAACGTTTAGGCTGTAGGAGTAAGGTTTGTTGCCTCTACAATGTCAGTCTCACCTCTCTGCCTGGCTAGATCATGGAGCAGATCCTCCTGAAGGCTCTACTAAAGCAAATGGAAAACCAAGCAGAGGTGATTGGTGGTACTCAGCATGGCTTCACCAAGGGCAAATCATGCCTGACTAATTTGGTGGCTTTTTATGATGAAGTCACAGCAGCAGTGGACAAGGGAAGGGCAACTGATGTCATCTACCTGGACCTGAGTAAGGTATTTGACTCTGTCCCACATGACAGCTTGGTGTCACGAGTGCACCTTCAGCAAGTTTGCAGATGACACCAAGCTGTGTGGCACAGTCGACTTGCTGGAGGGCAGGGATGCCATCCAGAGGGACCTGGGCAAGCTGGAGAGGTGGGCCCAGGCCAACCTCATGAAATTCAACAAGGCCAAGTGTAAGGTCCTGCACCTGGATTGGCGTAATCCCAAGCACAACTCTAGGCTGGGTGGTGACTGTCTGAGAGCAGCCCTGGGGAGAAGGACCTGGGGGTCTGGGTGGATGAGAAGCTCAACATGAGCCAGAGTGCAGCCCAGACAGCAACGGTGTCCTGGGCTCCATCAAGAGCAGTGTGGCCAACAGGGCAAGGGAGGGGATTCTTCCCCTTTACTCTGCTCTCCTCAGCGCCTACCTGGAGTACTGTGTGCAGTTCTCAAGCCCCCAGCACAAGAAGGACATGGAACTGCTGGAGAGAGTCCAGAGGAGGGCCACAAAGATGATCAGAGGGTTGGAGCACCTCTGCTATGAGGACAGGCTGAGAGAGTTGGGGCTCTTCAGCCTGGAGAAGAGAAGGCTTCGAGGAGACCTTATAGCAGCCTACCAGTATCTGAGGGGGGCTTACAGGAGGGCTGGAGAAGGACTATTCACAAGGCCTTGTAATGACAGGACGAGGGGGAATGGGTTTAAACTGGAAGAGAGGAGATTTAAATGGGATGTTAGGAGAAAGTTCTTTACTGTGAGGATGGTGAGATGCTGGAACAGGTTGCTCAAGCTGGTTGTGGCTGCTCCCTCCCTGGAGGTGTTCAAGGCCAGGTTGGATGAGGCCTTGAGCGACCTGATCTAGTGGGAGGTGTCCTTGCCTATGGCAGAGGTTTGGAACTGGATGATCTTTGATGTCTCTTCCAACCTAAACCATTCTATCATGCTATGATTTCAACACCTGAAGGGGACCTACAGAAGCTGTTTGTAAGGGCCTAGGGTGATAGGACAAGGGGCAACAGTTTGAAACTGGAGCAGGGGAGATTTAGGTTGGACATGAGGAGAAAGTTCTGCACAATGAGAGTGGTGAAATGCTGGAACAGCCATTCAGGATCAGACTCAGTGTGGTCTTGGGCTGCCTGCTCTCATCGGAGGTGTCCCAGTTGCCTGCAGGAGGATTGGGCAAGACGACCTTTGAGGGTTCCTTTCAACCCAGTGTAATCTGTGACTTGGTCCCCTAGGGCCTGTTCAGAGCTGTAAACTTGTTTTTGTCACATTTCACCCTGTCTCCTGAGTTGGCTGCCAGTGGAAGAAGCTATGCAATATTAATACCTCTTCCACTCAGTAAGCTCTGTCAAAGCATTTAATAAATTGATCAAATCCTGGCTTTAGTTTACAATACTAAAACAAAAAGTCTAAGGAGCAACACAAATCAAGAGATTGCTTTACCATTACCTTATTGCTGTGCAATCCATCTGTGCCCCTAAGTGATTGTCAGATGTTTTTGCTGGTTAAAGAATAAAGTAATATGTCTTTGTATGCTTTCTGGAATAACAGGTAACATTAAATATTGAACTTCAGGGACCATTTCTCAGTTAAAAGCAAACAGATGTGTAAATACAAACAGCAGAAGGATACATCAAAGATGGAATTAATATTAATTTTGCAGTGCAGTTTGCATTGTGCACCGTGTTAAACACTGCTCGATTCAATTTATTCCTCACCCCAGGCTAAGTTCCAACACTAAGTTGTTGTTGTTTGATATGAGAATGCAATTTTAGAAGACGCATTTTGTGCCACCACAGAAAAGATTTGATGAGTACCATCTAAGCAGAATGAATATCTGAAATCAGAAGACAAATGGTCTGCTGAAATAACTGCTAGCACTTTCAGAAATCAAAACAAACAACACTTAAGAGAGAAATTAACGTTTTAACAAGAGCATCTGATCCTGTCTGTATGCTAAATAACATCAGAGAATGGGGTGTGGTGAGTAGGGGACACATCCATCCATCCATCCCTACATGGATTCTAAGTTCAGAATCATAGAATAGTTTTGGTTGGGATAAACCTTTAAGGTCTTTCCTGCGAGAGTGGTCAGGCATTGGAACAGGCTGCCCAGAAAGGTGGTGGAGTCACCATTCCTGGAGGGGACCAAGGAATGTGTGGACATGGTACTTGAGTTCATGTTTTAATGGCCATGGTGGTGTTGGGTTGATGGTTGGACTCCATATTAGAGGTCTTTTCCAACCCAAACAATTCTACGATTCTTGGTCTTTTAAAGCCACTGGAAGAGCAGCTTTCACCTACACCCTCTGCTTTCCTAGCTCAACACTCTTTATCTAGCACCCTACAGCGAGCCTCTTACATTACAGATTTTGTGGAGGTAGCACTGGATAGTTCAGCATCCTAGGTGTAGGGTTTCAGATATTTTTTTGCTTGCAGCTATTTCCTTTAGGCTGCCTGTGGATGGCTCTTTTTGCTCAGCATAAAAGCTGATGTGTATGCCAGTCAGACCTGCCAAGCCCTCCTAGGCCTGCTACATGGAACCTGGATGCCAGCACAGGTTTCTGGAATCACAATGCTGGCATCAAAATGCTATATTGTAGAAAAAAAATCTATAAAATGCTATAGTGAGACCCCACCTGCAGCACTGTGTCCAGTTCTGGTGCACCCAACACAAGAAGGACATAGAGCTGCTGGGGTCAGTCCTGAGGACTCCACAAAGATGAGCCTGGAGAGCCTCCCCTGTGGGGACAGACTAGAAGACTTGGGGCTGTTCAGTCTGGAGAAGAGAAAGCTCCAAGTACACCTTAAAGCAGCCTTCCGGTACCTAAAGTGAGCTGCAGAAGAGCTGGGGAGCGACCTTTGACAAGGGTCTGTAGTGACAGGATGAGGGGCAGTGGTTTTGAGCTGGAAGAAGGGAGATGGAGACTGGAGATTAGGAAGAAATTCTTGACAATGAGGGTGATGAGACACTGGAACAGGTTGCTCAGGGAGGTTATGAATGCTTGCAAGTGTTCAAGGCCAGCTTAGATGAAGCCTTGAGCGACCTGGTTTAGTGGAAGGTGTCCCCGCCCATAGCAGGGGGGGTTGGAAGCAGATGATCCCCTCTAACCAAATCTATTCTGTGATTCCATACTGGCTGTGTTCTTCAGTCTCTTGGATGCAGACTCATGCATCACTCTGCCATCTCCAAGACATCGCTTACTGATAGAGCTGGCAAGTGTCTGTGCAGTGCTGAGTTCAAGAGATGGGGTGTGGAGATCAGCAGCTAAATTTACTGGTAAGAGGTGCAAATGTAAAGTGTTGCAAACATGAAATTACTTAGTGTGTGCATGATGTCCTTGCATTTTCTGAAGGTTAACAGCACCTGTCTCTCAAACTCTTGCTTCTGCCTCTCTGACTTCCTGAGCAAAAAGCAAGGGGTTTGTGTTTTCTGGACTGACAATGGAGTAGGTGAACAATAAATGCTGCAGCATTGTGTGCTGCTCCTCATAATGTTATCTCCAAAGAACTTAATAGCCTGCATCACAGAGAAGTTTCCCCTTGTCTGTTAAGCAGAACAGCCTTTTGCCCTGCTAACACTGGACTACTATCAGCTGTGCCTTCAATTGAGAGAGGTTTTAAGGCTTTCTGGACTATTTTGTCTTAGTACTAAAATGTTTTTGGTTGTTCAAACTCCTAATTCCATAGAAACAGAAAATGAATGGCTCAAATTGGAAGGGACCTCAGAGATCATCTACTCCAAACACCCTGCCCCAGTCAGGGATGCCTTTCAACCTGACTTATCTGCTCAAGGCCTCCTCCAACCTAGCCTTGAACAGCTCCAGGGAGGAAGAATCCACAGCCTCCCTGGGCAGCCTGTTCTAGTGTCTCATCACTCTCATACTGAAGAGATGTTCCTAAGATCCAGTCTGACCTCACTGTCCTTCAGCTTCAAACCATTCCCTCTTGTCCTGTCTCTATGCCCTGACGAAAAGTCCCTCTGCAGCCTTCCTGTAGGATCCTGTATTGGTTCTAGTTAGCTTTCCAAAGCCCAGATAGCCTCGATTTGATTTGGAAGTTAAAAAGAAAACTTTAACAATAAACAAAGGGTATTTTTAGGTAAGCGGAGTTACAAAAAATATAGGGAAGGGAAAAAAAAACCCAAAATATTTGTATACAACCAGTGGATGGAGGTGGATGTTCCCACCACATGGTGAAGCAGGAGCTGCAGGAACCAGGAATGCAGCTGGCTGGTGAGAATGGGATGGGAGCAAAGAGAAGAGGAGAGAGAGAAACAGGAAGTTCCTCTGTTTTTATAGGGACTTGAGACAGGAGCAGGCTAACCACTGCACCTGGGATCACGTCAGACCACCCCCAGGAGGGGAGTCAGGATCACCTGGGATCAGGTTCCCACCACCACCTAGGAGGGGTTAACCCTTTACAGCTCCCTTCAGGTATTGGCAGGCAGCTCTAAGGTCCTCCCAGAGTTTTCTCATCTCCAGGCTGAAAAACCCCAGCTCCCACACTCTGTCCTCATAGCAGTGATGCTCCAACCCTTGGATCATCTCTGTGGCCTCCTGTGGACTCTCTCCAGCACCAGAACTGGAGATGGGTCTCAGCAGTGTAAAGGGGCAGAATCCCCTCTCTTGCCCTGCTGGCCACACTCCTCTTGCTGCAGCCCAGCACGCAGCTGCCTTCTGGGCTGCATGAGGGCACTGCTGGCTCATGCTGAGCTTCTTAGCAACCAACACTCCCAAGTCTCTTTCTTCAGGGCTGCTCTCAACCCACTCTGCACACAGCCTGGATTTGTGCCTGGGGTTGGCCCTACCCAGCTGCAGGACCTTGCTCTTTGATTTGTTGAACCCCATGCAGTTGGCACTGTTAGCTTCATGTCAGTGATGTTAATGTCACAACTGAAGGATTATTTGCTGTTGGGTGTCCTGTGAGAAACCAGCGAGGCAAACCAACTAGCAACTCTTACTATTTTCTACACTTCATTTTAATTACTGCTGAATTCATGCACTGGATTATTCTGAGTTCTCTCTTCAAGCACAGCACCTATAGCCATGCTTAATTGAACACTCAATGGGACTTTCCAGAGGCTTAAAATTAAGCATGACTTTATGTACACTGCCAAACAGTGACAAAAATCACATGCTTCAGTGCTTTCCTGCATTAGTCAGGGGTCTTGCGCCCAGGAGTAAGTTTTTCTTGATTAAAATCTATTTGACAATATTACCAGCTCTTGTGGCAATAAAATCAGAAAATTACACTGCACTTTTAATAGAGACTAAACTACAGCTCTAAATTAAAGAGAGGCACTTGCATCACCATGGTAAAAAATAACCCATTTAAAAACATCCATTGGAATCCTAATTTCTTGGTCAACTCTCTTCTGCCACTTCTCCCTCCCTCCAGGTTTCCCATTAGGACAACTTGTGAGCAGCAGAGGGAACCTCCAACATTACATGAAGCAGCTCAATAATTAGGTCAGCTACTGAAGGGATTGCCTATGTGTTTAGGAGTCTGATTCTAGGCTGTTATTTCTAAAACACTGCAGGTAGAGAGAAAGATTTTGGTTGGAAAAGACCTCTAAGGTCATTGAGTCCAACCATCAACCCAACACCTCCATGGCCATTAAGCCATTTCCCAGAGTGCTATGTCTACACATTCCTTGAACACCTCCAGGGATGGTGACTCCACCACCTCCCTGGGCAGCCTGTTCTTGCAGCAAATTATTTTTTCCTGATCTCCAAACTAGTTCTTCCCTGGCACAATTTCAAGCCAGTTGCTCTTGTTCTGTCACCTGGTACTAGAGTGAAGAGACCAAACCCCACCTCCCTGCAACCTCCTCTCAGGGAATAGAGATCAATGAGATCTCCCCCCAGCATCGTCTTCTCCACACTAAACACCCCTAGCTCCCTCAGCTGCTCCTCACCAGCCCTGTTCTCCAGACCCTTCACCAGCTTTGTTGCCCTTCTCTGGACATGCTCCATCACCTCAATGTCCTTTTTCTAGTGAAGACCACAAAACCAAACCCAGTATTGGAGTTTAAGCCTCACCAGTGCCAAGCACAGGGACACAATCCTTTCCATGGACCTGCTGTCCACACTGTTGCTGATCCAGGCCAGGATGCCAGTGGTCTTCTTAGCCACTTGTGCACACTTTGACTCATTTTCAGCCAAGACCACTGGGCTTTCTCTGCTAGGCGGTTTCCAGCCACCCTATCCCAGTCCTGGTGCATTCATGGGGTTGTTGTCTCTCAAATGCAGAACCTGGCACTTGGCCTTGTTGAGTCTCACTCAATTTGCCTCAGCCCACAGATCCAGCCCAGGCAGTTCCCTTCTTACCCCTGAGAAGATCAACACTGCCACTCAGTTTGTTGCCATCTGCAGACATATTGAAGGTGCCTGAATCCCCTTGTCCAGATCATTAATACAGATATTAAAAAGAACTGACCCCTTGTCACTGATAGCAGCAAGCAAATGAATTTCTAGCTGGGCTCTGGCTACGTTCTCCCTGCATAGCCTCACAAGATGTTTGTAACCTGCCCCTTCTTCCAGATGCCTCTCTCCTTCCACACCTGCAAATCTTTTGGCACACGCAACAAAACAACAAAGCTGATGCCAAGGCCAATAGAAAGTACACAAAGTTCTACTCACCCAAGCCAAGGTAGAGCAGGTACTCCAAACAGGAAGGTAAGCAGGAAGGTCATCCTCGAGAGCAGAAAGGGTAGGAACAGGGTCAGGAGGAATCAAAGCAGAGGACTTAAGCCCTCAGCTTCCCCAGTGAGTGTGCTGGTGATGGGTTGGGACACACCCATAGCCAACTCAAGTCAGTTGTGCTGGATGACAAAGAGCTGCTCATGGCTTGCAGCCCGTGGCTGGCCTGGGAGTTTGGCCCAGCAGAAGCAGCACAGACTAAATCAGAACAAGTAATACATCAGACTGAAGCTGTTTTGGGTTCTACTGTTGACTGATTGTTTGGAGCTAAGCTGACATTGCTTACCTTGGGATAAGAGGGTCGCAGAAAGAGGATAAGTGTGTAGTGAGATAACTGGTCTTGGGGAAACATTGCCAAGGATGAGAGGTCAAAGATCCCCAAAACACCAGACATACATAGCATTGTTTGGTAAAGTCAGAAGGTCCCCCAGACTGCTGAGCTGATGTTGGGCTTACCTCATTATAATATCATTATAGTGTGGAAAAATCACGTCTTGCAGGTAGAGGAGTCCCCCTATTCAAATCAACCCCTTAAAGCAACAGGTTTAAGATCCAAATACCAGATTTGATTCATAGTTTCTCTTTTGTAAAAGGGAGATGAACATTCATGTCCAACTACCTGCACCTTTACCCTGCCTCTCTTCATCGTACATCTTTTACTCTCTTTCATTGACTTCAGTGAGATACTCACTTAAAACACATCTCACACCTATTTAATTGTCTCACCATCCTTGTACTGAAGAACTTCTTCCTAAAGTCCAGTATGAACCTACTCTCCCTCAGCTTCAAGCTATTGCCACATTTTCTCTAGACACCCTTAGGAAAAGTCCCTCTGCAGCCTTCCTGTAGGATCATTTCGTGTATTGGCAGGCAGCTCTAAGGTCCCCTTGAAGTCTTCTCCAGGCTGAACTCCTCCAGCCCCTTCAGCCTGTCCTCACAGCCCTTGTATCATTTTGGTGGCCTCCTCTGGACTCACTCCAGCAGCTCTTTGTCCTTCTTATGCTGGGGACACCAGAACTGGATGCAGTATTGGAGGTGTGGTCTGAGCAGAGCAGAGTAAATGGGCAGAATTCCCTGTCTTGCCCTCCTGACCACACTCCTCTTGCTGCAGCCTAGCACACAGCTGCCTTCTGGAATTCGTGATCAAGAAGAAAGTCCTTTAATGCTGTTAAAAATAATCTGATTGCTGCAGATGAAAAGAATGAAAGCATGAATGAAACCATGATGCAATCGAATGCGAAATTGAATTTTCATTGCTAGCATTAACCGAGGGAAATCCTTAAGTTGTGAAGGAATCCCAATTTGGTAGAAGCATAAAGAGCTTTTTCTCCTTGTCACTGCTGCCACCTAATGTGCTGCACTGAGCACAGCATGCAACAGAGTTTGACTATCAGATTCTTTAATTACAATCAGCTTTAATAAGGCATTAAGAAAACACTTGGCAGGAGCGCTTGAACATTCTTTTGTTTATAGTATTTCACGCATGTCTCCTTACTCACTGCAGGGCCCGGGGAGGTCGGTGACTGCAGACAGCTGCAGACCTCCCAGTGAGGCAGCTGGCAGTCACCCAAGGCTGACAGGTCAGCATGCCAGGAGTGACCTGTCAAACAGCAGGTTGCTCCTGGAGACCATCAGGAACAACAGAACTATTCCTCTCTCCATTTAAGCTTTTTCTAAGAGAGATGGCTTTGTCCAGCCTGGAGAAGAGAAGGCTCCAGGGAGACCTAATAGCAGCCTTCCAGTATCTGAAGCAGATTACAAGAAGGCTGCAGAGGGACAGTTTCCAAAGGCCTGCAGTGACATTACGAGGGCAATGGTTTGAAATGAGAGAAGAGCAGACTGAGACTGGATGTTAGGAACAAGTTCTGCACCATGAGGGTGCTGGAACATTGCAATAGTTTGCCCAGGGTGGTAGTTGAGGCCCTGTCTCTGGAGATATTCAAGGGACAAGGCTGTGAACAGCCTGATATAGTTGAGGATGTCCCTGCCTCTGGTGCTCCATTTCAACCCAAACCATACTATGATTCTATGATTCTTTTGGCTGTCCCCAGTCCATCACCACCTCTTGTGATACTCCTGGCTTGCTCAGTCACTAGTGTCTCTGTGAAGCTCGTGTAAATTGCCCTGGTCCTGATGGCATTGCTATGAAAAGCAGAAGGAGGAAAATTGTACTAATGCTGCTCAGGAGCACCTCTTGTTTTGGGGTCCCCATAGCTGGTCTCAGCAAAGCAGAGTAGAGAGGCAGAATCACCTCTCTCCATCTGCTGCCCATACTGCTTTGGATGCAGCCCAGGCTGCCATTAGCCTTCTGGGCTGCCAGTGCCCATTGCTGGCTTATGTCCAACTTCTCATCCACTACCACCCCAAGTCCTTTTCTTCAGGGCTGCTCTCAATCTCATCATCTCCCATCCTGGACTGATATCAAGGTTTGGCCTGACCTAGGTGCAGGACCTTGCACAATTCAGAGAAACAGCCTTTTTCTTTAAGACATTGTTAGGCTCAACACCATCAGCTATGCATCTGCAGCTCATTTGGTCTCTTAGGCAGGAGTTAAGCTGGCTGGGCAAAGACAAATGCTCCATAAATAAATAAACAGATACAAACACGTTTCTGAGTCCTTGGGCTTGCTTGGCATTTCACTCGATCTCTCTTTTTAATAAGTCATTGCAGCAGCAGAATGGATTGCTTAGTACAAGCTGACCTTTAGAAAGAAAAAGAGCACGTCTTTAACAGTCTTCCAAGCAAAGGCAGAAAAAAGAATCTATAGCCAACCTTCTGCTTTGCTTTTTGTGTGTCACAGCTGGTCATGCATGTGATGCAGACTGCCAGGAGTGATTTGCTCAGAGGAGTAAAAGTTATGAGCACTGCTTCCTTCCACCCGTGCTTAAGATCAGGAAGATTTTGACATGATCTTTATTCTCATGCTTTTTAACATAGAAGGCCTACCAGAGCAGGCATCACAAAATCTGAATCCTTCCAAAATGTTACCTTCTTCTTCCCAGTGTCCTTATGGAATTGCACCTTCTCAGCATACCTGGACATCATATTCCTCATCTACTCCTCCATGACCTTCAGGGCTCTACCATAAATTCATAGTTTGAGTTGGAAGAAACCTGAAATATCATCTAGTTCCAAGCACCTTGTAATGGACAGGTACACCTTCCACTAGCCCAGGCTGCTCCAGGCCTCATCCAGCCCAGCCCTGAACACCTTCAGGGAGGGGACACCCACAGCCTCCCTGAGCAACTAAAGCAACTAAATTGCTTTAGTTTTAAGATATGCATTAGATCAGGTTGGTGAGGGCTGCATCAAGGTTGACTTAGTGTGTTGGTCGGGTGAAGTGACAGGGGTGGGTTGTGTTGGTTTGAGCTAATTGGAGAATTTGAGTGAGAAATTAGACTATTGGCTGAGAGAGAGTTAAACAACACAGTGTCACTTCACCAAGTTTCACTGAGACAGAGAAAAAAAATTGTTTTAAGAAATGTTCTCAAAACATCCAGATAGCCAGTGTGCTTGCGGGGCCAGTCTGGCTTGGGTCTCTGCTGGCTCCAGCAGCTTTTTCCTTTGTCTCTTGGTCTTGCTGGCTGAATTCAGAGTAAAATCACTAAACCTACTAACTGTTTCTCCTACCATTAATCTCTCTGACCTTCAGCTTATCTGCAACATCTGAGGTGGTGAGATAAAGCTGGGAAAGGGGGGAAAGGTGGTAGGGGGGTTTGGTTACCCTCTTCTGAGGATTTTGGTCTCCAGGAGGGGTGTGGTGTGTTTATTACCTTTTTTACTGTATATTTCTGTAAATAGCTGTTATATCTTGTATATCCTGTAAACATTTGCTTGTATATTTGCATTGCTGTAAATATAAAGCTTCATTTATTAACTTCCAGTGTGTTTTTCTGAGCTTTAGCCGGGGTTTAAAAAGGTGGGGGGGGGTCACTGCAAACCCACTACACCTAGAAAATCTCCAGGGACAGGCCTTAACCACATCTCCGGGCAACCTTTTGCAGTATTTCACCATCCTCATTGTAAAGATCTTCCTCCTCATGTCTAAATCACACATTTCACATCACCAGTACAGGTGCAGCTACACCATCCACATTTTTCAGTAAAGATGATCAACTGTGCTATGATCTTTTGTGGAGCTCTGGGGTGGAATGAGATCAGAAAGCTATATATGGATGTGGCAGTGAACGTGTGTGTGTGTTCCTCAGCACACCTGCAGGGCAAGACAGAGGCTCCCGTTTCTTCCTAGGAGTATTGAGTGCATGCAGGTGGTCTGCTCAGAAGCACTGACTCTGTGCAGGATGTGAAACGTGAGGTGCCTTTTACTTTTGGTCCCTGGTGCTATGCTCCTGATGGAAACAACAGGAAATCTGCTTCAGTAAGCACCTCGGGACCAAGCCACTCGTTTGTTAGCATCACTGTAATGCAAGGTCTTGCAAAGTCAGCACAGTGCAGCACAATTGTGTCTGCCTTTTCCTCAGGGCTCTCACACGTGATACAGAACAGTTCTCTGTGCCCCTTCCACAAACTGTGCAGCAGTGTCCATGGAAAAGGTGATAAACACTCACACCAAATATCCAATTTCAACAGGCATCTTTCTAAATTTAAGGATAGACTCACAGAATTATTTCAGTTTGAAAAGCTCTCTAAAATTATCAAGTCCCACCATCAACCCAACACCACTATGGCCACAGAGTGCCATGTCCACATGTTTCTTGAACGCCTCCAGGAATGGTTGTTCCACCTCCCTGGGCAGCCTGTTCCAATCCCTGACCACTCTTGTGACAAAGAAATTTTTTCCTGATTTCCAAATTAAACCTGCCCTGGCACAATTTCAGGCCATTTCCTTTCATCCTATCACCTGATACTAGGGAGAAGAGACCAACCCCTACCTCACTGCAACCTCCTTTTGAGGAGTTAAGGAGAGCAATGAGGTCTCCCCTCAGCCTCCTCTTCTCCAGTGCCTGATAACTAGTCAACACCCAGATATGACCACATTCTTTGATAACGAACTTAAGTAGTCCTCAGTGTGTGGTGTGACAATACAAACAAACACACCAGTCCCCAGAATCATTAGCAGGGACAAGCAGGCTCTAGCAACTCAGTAAAAGTCATCAGTCCAGTCTGCATTTTGCCAAGGTCTCTCACTGGCACTCCTTTCAAAGGGCCATTTCTTTACCTCTCCATTTATGTTGTAACTTTGAGGCAGACACATTTAGGCCCTCATTAGTAAACCTCTTGTTGTCTCATAATTTTTAAATGAGTTTTTTCCTCTCTTTAAGCAATCCCCACTAAATGCATTCCCTTCAGGGTAAGGTACTCAATCTAGTCTGGCCCATGTCATAGAATGGTAGGGATTGAAAGTGACCTCTGGAGATCATCCAGTCCAACCCACCTGCCAAAGCAGGGTTACCCAGGGCAGGTTACACAGGAACATGTCCAAATGGGTCTTGAAAGTCTCCAAAGAAGGAGACTTCACAACCTCTCTGGGCAGCCTGCTCCAGGACTCCAGTATCTTCACAGCAAAGAATTTTCTCCTCCTGTTGAGGTGGAACTTCTTTTATTTCAGTTTGTATCCATTGCCCCTTGTCCTGTCACAGCACACCACTGAAGATCTTGGCCCCTTCTTCTTGACACCCACCCTTCAGATATTTATAAACATTCATAAGATCCCCTCTCAGCCTTCTCTTTCCAGGCTAAACAGCCCCAGGTCTTCAGCCTTTCCTCATCAAACAGGTGTTGCATTCCCTTCATCACCCTTATGTTGGAGAACGTCTTTCTCACAAAGGTTTACTACACAAAGGTCACAGTGATATGACTGAATGGTGTGGGACAGTAAAATTGGAACTTTAGCTTTAAAAACAGGATGCCTAATGGCCAGGAAAAGATGTTAAATTGGATGGATGGCTTTCCTAAAGCTCTGTGCATCTGGACATGAGAATATTTAGCAAATTTGGCACAAATTTAGGAAAGAGACTTTCAAAAGTGTCCACCCTCTGTTGTACCCAAGACAGTCTTCAAAAGGCAATGGAACTGTGATTCCCTTTTTGAAAGTGAAACAGGTGACCTGGGCACCTTTGAAAACTTCACCATTAAAGGTTCAGTTTAGGTTCTTTTATTTAAAAAACTTGGCTGAGATTTCTCAGGTGACTACAGAGCAGAGGGAATGGTTTGTTGAAAATATTGGCCATAATTCCATAAACCAATCTATTTCATCATCGTTTGTGTTGCGGATGGCATCACTTTCCTGACTCATCTTGTAAGAGTGTAAGAAGGATATGGAAGCATTGGAGCAGGTCCAGAGGAGGCCACAAAGATGTTCAGAGGGCTGGAGAACCTCCCCTATAAGGACAGGCAGAGAGAGTTGGGGCTGCTCAGCTGGGAGATGAGAAGGCTCCACAGAGACCTTAGAACAGCCTTCCAGTAGCTGAAGAGGACCTGCAAGGAAGTTGGGGAGGGACTTTTTACAAGGACTTTTAGTGACAGAATGAGAAAGAATGGATTGAAGCTTGAGGAGGACAGATTTAGACAGGAAATTAGGAAGAAATTCTTCCTAGTAAGGGTGGTCAAACACTGTGGATGCCCCCTCCCTGGAGGTGTTCAGGGCCAGACTGGATGAGGCCTTGAGCAACCTGGGCTAGTGGAAGGTGTCCCTGCTCATGACAGGGGACTTGGAACTGGATGATCTTTAAGGTCGCTTCCAAACCATTCCATGGTTCTATGATGTGGTTGCAATGCTTTCAGAGAATTTAATTGTTAAGCTGTAGAACATCCAGCCTGGTGGGAGAGCTGTCATTTCCCCCATCATTCAGTCTTTTCATTCTCTCCACAGGGAGTCAATCAGTTGGAAGGTAATATCCTCCAACAGCTCACATTACTGTTGCTCTCCATACAATGTCATGTTCTGGCCTTCATCTGAGCTGTCTCCATTGTTGCCATATGCTGCTGGCAACCTATCAATATTTGAGAAGGATTTAGTTTTTTGGCATAGTCACCTTCTACTTCTGATGTAAAACCTGACTACTTGCCTTCTCTGTATGCCTCAGAGAGAGAATGTGGTAAAAAGAAAAGATGTGGGGAAAAAAAATAATTCTGGCAATATCAACTCCTCATTTGTAACAGAGATTGAGAAAATCTGACACTGAAATGTGAGGGAGGGAACTCACTGCTTGAATGTTGGCTCAGGTTCACATTTGGTTCTCAGTGTTCAAGCAGTACAAGGCAATCATTTTCCAAACAGTGTGATGATACAGAAAATCCTGGCTGGAAAGTGTGTCTTCATGACACAGCTTAGACACCCTTGGGAGACTGCAGATGCGTGTTAGTTGGCCAGTTGCTTCATGAATCCCAGCAACACCTGAACCCTATTTCATCTCAGTCTGCAGGTGACCCAGTGGTCTGCTCTGTGCTGCTTTCCTTGTTCAAGCTTATATGTGTTTTACGACACTTCAAAACATTTGTCTCATTGGGTAAGCTAATTTAGGTCTTTTGCCTATTAAAAAGGCAACACACCTTGGGAGTGTAGCACACACCAACACTCAACTGAAGCACACACATAGAACACTGGCTGCTAGTGGCTTGGCCAAGGTTCCTTCACTAGGAGATTTTTTCTTCCTTGCTGTATTTTTTCAGCTGCTTCTCACCAGCTGTAGTGGGTTTAGCAGTTACCTGCCCCCCGCCCCCCACCTTTATAAACCCCGGCTAAAACTCAGAAAAACACTGGAAGTTAATAAATGAAGCTTTGTATTTACAGCAATGCACAATATACAAGCAGATATTTACAATGTATAACAGATATTTACAGATATATACAGTGAAAAGGTAATACAGAAACACCACACCCCTCCCGGAGACCAAAATCCCCAAGAGAGGGTAACCAAACCCCCCCCCCCCCCAGCACCTACCACCTCTCCCCCCTTTCCCAGCCTTATCTCACACCTGTTGATGCTGCAGATAAGCTGAAGATCGGCCAGACAGATTAGTGGCAGGAAGGAGTTAGTAATTTTAGTAATTTTACTCTGAATTACTCTGAATTAGCTCAAAGGCAGAGAGACAAAGGAGAAAGCAGCCACAGTGCCGAACGGACAGAAGCCCTCTGCTAATCTGGTTGTTTTGAGAACACTTCTTAAAAACAACTGTTTTTTTCTTTCTCAGTGAAACTCGGTGAAGTGACACAATGTGTTTAACTCTCTCTCAGCCAATAGTCTAATTTCTCACTCAAATTCTCCAATTAGCTCAAACCAACACACCAGCCCTCTTCTCCAGACCCTTCACAAGCTTTGTTGCCCCTGGACAAAATTCAGCACCTCCATTTCCATCTTGAAAGGAGGGGGCCAAAACTGAACCCAGCGTTCAAGCAGTGGCCTTAGCAGTGCTGAATACCGAGGCAAGACCACTTAGCTGGTCCTGCTGGCCACACCATTGCTGATCCAGGCCAGGATACTGTTGACCTTCTTAGCCACCTAGGCACACACTAGGTCATCTTCAGCTGGCTGTCAACCAGCCCCTCCAGGTTCTTTTCTGCAGAGCAACTTTCCAGCCACTCTGCCCCAAGCTTGGAGGGTTCTGGAGGTTGTTGTGACTCAAATGCAGGACCCAGCACTTAGCCTTGTTGGATCACATATTGTTTGTCTTGACCCATCAATCCAGCCTGGCCAGATCTCTTTGCAGAGCCTTCCTGCCCTCAAGCAGATCAGCATTCCCACTTCACTAAAGTGTTGCAGTAAGCATCTACGAAACAACTAAAGAGTTAAATCATTTGTGACTTTCATCCATATTCTATTAATTTATTTCCTCTTTTACTTGCAATTTTCTTCTTCACATATATCTCCAGAACAGCTGAGGTGTAGCTCTTATTCTAGCCCTGTCTTTTGGTTGTATATTCATTTGTTTTCATGATTAATCCCAGGCACAATCCGGGCTGGGTGCAGAGTGGGCTGAGAGCAGCCCTGAAGTAAGAGACTTGAGGGTTTTAATTGCTGAGAAGCTCAGCATGAGCCAGCAGTGCCCTCATGCAGCCCAGAAGGCAGCTGTGTGCTGGGCTGCAGCAAGAGGAGTGTGACCAGCAGGGCAAGAGAGGGGATTCTGCCCCTTTGCTCTGCTCTGCTGAGACCTCACCTCCAATACTGCATCCAGTTCTGGTGTCCTCAGCATAAGAAGGGCACAGAACTGTTGGAGAGAGTCCACAAGAAGGCCACAAATATAATCGAAGGTCTGGAGCACCTCTGCTATGAGGATAGGCCAAAGGAGCTGGGGAGACCTTAGAGGTGCCTGCCAGTACTCGAAAAGATCCTACAGGAAGGCTGCAGAGGGACTTTTCATCAGGGTGTCTAGAGACAGCATAAGGGAGAACGGTTTGAAGCTGAGTGAGAGCAGGATTAGACTGGATCTTAGGAAGAGGTTCTTCAGTATGAAAGTGGTGAAACTCTGGAACAGGTTGCCCATGGAGGTTATGGATGCCTCCTCCCTGGAAGTGTTCAAGGACAGGCCTTGAGCAACTGAATTGAGAGATGTCCCAGCCTATGGCAGGAGGTTGGAATAGATGATCTGTGAAGTCCCTTCCAACTTGAGCCAGTCTAGGATAAATAGGACATAAATTCCATGACGTGTAGTGCTGCATGTGGCTTAAGTTCACTCATTATAATGTAAGATTGTAAATAGTTACTTCTTTTGGAGTTTTTTTTTGTGGGTTTTTTTTTTTTTTTAAATTTGAGAATTTTATATCAGCTCTGTGGCTAGTGGCTGCTGGAAGTGTACTGAAGAGCAATAAAACCCTGAAATCTGCATAAGGGTTCGCAGATCTAGGTTGTTCTTTTTTTTTCATCCTTTTGTTCTTTTTTTTTCATCCTTTCTTTCTCTGAAAGCTGATGGTAACACAGCATTTTAAAGATGAAAATATTAAGCAGAATAAAAAAAAAAAAATACTATGAAAGGAAAAATACCCCCAATTCTATTCAGCCTCATTTCCACCTGCAGTTTCAGGCAACTGACATTTTCATGGTGCTTCAACCCTGTATGTAGCAGGGACATGACACCAAATTGCCCTTACTTCCCTTCTTTGGCTGAGATTCAACACCTGAAGAGAAGTTTTGGCTTTCAAACCTTGCAAAACAGTGTTTAAAATAGCCAAGCTAGTGAGAGACCTGCAACTTTGCTTCTCCTTCTTTTGTGGAGTCACCATCTCAGTGGAGACATTCAAGAAATGTATGGACATGGCGCTTGAGATCCTCAGCTTCACTTTTCCATCTTTTGTGGAATCACTATCCCTGGAGGCATTCAAGAAACTCATGGACATGACAATATGGGACAGCGTTTAAAAGAAATAGTGGCCTTAACTTGATGATTGGACTGAATGATCTTAGAGGAGTTTTCCAACCAGAAAAATTCTATGATTGATTTATAAATATGCAGCTAGATTACCACAGCATTAATGTAAAGTGTTGACATGTGGGACAGACAGTTGTGGGACCTACCTTTTTTACATGTCTTGGAGCCCTGGGAGAGGCTGACCAGAGAGAGGTTGTGGAGTCTCTTTCTTTGGGGACTTACAAGTCCAGTGTGGATAAGTTACTGTATGACCTGCTCTGGGGGATGCTTCTCTGGCAGGATGGTTGGACTGGAAGACCTCCAAAGGTCCCTTCCAACACCTACCATTATATGATTCTATGAAATTACTAATTAAAGAAAACCACCAGGAACTAGTCATGAGCCTGTTTTATCATGTTCATTGAGCATATTCATGTTCAAACCTTCTCATGGTATTGGCACACTACCTTCCTTAATAAACAGATGCATTAGTGTCCAAATGGAACAAGAACTGAGCTGCATTCCTTATGCTGTTAGCTGGAGCACATCATGGTGCCATACATCTCTTACTTCCACTTGCTCTGTAGTATCACAGCAATGGAACAAGGGCAAAGATCACAGAATCATAGAATGGTTTGGCTTGAAAGGGACCTGAAAGATCACCTAGTTCCAACCCCTTGCCATGGGCAGGGACACCTCCCACTAGACTAGGTTGCTCAAGACCTTGAACAACTCCAAGGAGGGGGCATTCACAACCCCCCTGGGAAACCTCCCAGGGTCTCCCCTCCCTCACGATAAAGAATTTCTTCCTAATCCCCAGTATAAATCTGACCTCCTCAAGCTTCATTCCATTCTCCCTTGTTTTATGATTATAAGCCTTTATAAACAGTCATAGAATGGTACGGGTTGGAAAGTACCTCTAGAGATCAAGTCTAAATGCCCCCTGCTTTCTTGCAGGCCCCTGTAGGTGCTGGAAGGCAGCTCTAAGGGCTCCCCAGAGCCTTCTCTTAGTAATTCGGCCTCAGTGATGTTGTCTGCCAAAGAGCTAGGCTGATTTCTGCTCTTTGTGAATGTAACGTGGCAGAGCTGGTTGGGCTACATACAACACAGAGTTTCAAACTGTCATAATCTGGAAGGCTGCAGACTAGTCAGAGTTGAACCGTTGGACTCTCTGCAGTGTCTTTAGTAAAGACAAAGTTGAAGGCTTTAGCTGCTTATTGCAAAGCCATCCCTGCTTCTTCAATAACTCATTTTGATATTTTGTAATTTGCAAGAATGTGCTTGTGTGATCCCACAGGCTCTTAACTACTTTGTAATGAGGGTGTCTGAACAGATGGAAAATGTTTTCCATTTCTGAGAGAACTGCTAATGAATGTCACCGGCTATTAGAGCAGCTCAGGTGGTTCCATTTGGGGAGGAGAGGTATTGTCATAAGCCTCTTCATTTTTAATGAAATGTTTGCTCATTTATACCTTGATGGGAAGTTTAAGACTGGCTGCACTAGTGAAAACAGATTAGAATTGGAGTTGGAAACAATTCACTGTTAAATAGTCCAGAACCTTAGATTCAAACATTTCACCTGAAAATAACAAGAGCTTCTTGCAGGTCACTTCAGGATGAGAGAAAACTAATCACTGGGAAAAAAAAAAATTCAGCAAGGTTAGACTTCCTTTTCCTTTTCCTTCTTTCTGAAAGAGGGGGGGGAAAGGAAAATCTAGAACTACTTTTAACTTCACAGCAGAGAGGAATGTTTATCCTATCTGAAATGCAATAACTTTGCTTTGTGCATCTATTTAGATTTTCATCCAACCCAGTCATGATTTAATCCTTCAGCCTCACACACTAGGATCTTCTGGAGACATTAAATACCAGACTCAATGTGGCCCTGGGCAGCCTGATCTAGTTGGAGGTGTCCCTGCTGCCGGCAGGGGGCTTGGACAATATGACCTTTGAGGGTCCCTTCCATCCTGATACAATCAGAAGGATCTGAGCTATGAAAATATAAAATTAAATTCACAAAATAATTTCGCTCTGACATTCTTAGCTGGAGGGCAGCATTAGGACAGTGACTAGGGCTAGGAAACACCTAAAGAGACCAAAATGTTTTCTTGGCTGTGAATAGAGGACTAGATCGAATGTAGAAGAAGAAGAAAACATCCATGTTGGGATAGAGTGGAATGCTCTCCCTTCACAGAATCACAGAATGGTAGAGGTTGGAAGGGACCTCTAAAGATCATCAAGTTGGTTCACTATAAAAGACAGAGTACAAAAATAGAGATCAGACCTCTCTTTTGGTGCAACTCACACTGCTAAATCTGATCCTTGTCTGATTGGACAATTTCTTTGGATTTGCACCTTCACAGATTGCATTGGGTTGGAAGGCTCATCTTGTCCAGCATCCTTGCACTCAGCAGGGACACCTCCAACTAGATCAGGCTTCCCAGGGATACATTGGGTCTGATCTTCAGTGTCTCCAGGGATGGGGCTTCAACCATATCCCTGGAGAGCCTGTTCCAGGATTTCACCATCCCCCTTGTGCACAGCTTCCTTCTGATGTCCAATCTAAATCTGCCCTGCTCCAGTTTCAATCCATTGTCCCTCATCGTATCACCACAGGCCCTTCTCCATAGGAGAGGTGCTCCAGCCCTCTGATTCCCTACTAGATCACCTCTCCTTGCTTCTACTCTCTCTAGGTGGCAAAACATATTAAGACAATGCTTTGATAATGCAGTTGTGAACTGCCTGAGACCAGGTTAATAGCTAAGGGTACTTCATTTCACTATGCAGAGGTTGGTATTTCAGAGATCAAAATGTATCAGACGGCCTCTAGACAAAATCTTCTACTGGTTTCCCAGACACCTCATGCATAAGGAAGTCATGGGAGAAACAGTTATTACAGGGAAAGAGAAAACCACTTCTCATGCTAATGTAACCCAGCAATGAGAAAGGACATGTAGAGTGATGTAGGATGGGAAAGATTCCCTGCTATAATAGCAATGTCACCATCAGACCTCCTTCAACACTCATGCTAGAGCTGACCCCACATAATGTCACCTGTCTCCACCCTCTCTTTCATCCTGGCCCATAAGCTCTTAGTTGGGTCTTCATCCATTCCCAGAGAGCGATCCATGCACTTCAGCTGATCACTGTCACAGGGAAATAACAGAAGCATAGACTGATAGAATGGTTTGGATTGGAAGGTATCTTTAAAGATCATCGAGTTCCAAGCCTCCTGTCATGGGTGAGTTTGAACTAGCAATTTCTTTAAGACTAAATTGCTTTTTTTGGCTTTCCCATGAAAAGTGCTCACTTCCTTCACAGGCTTTCCTTGTCTGAGAGTAGGACTGGGGAGTTTATTTGCTGCCTGGCATGATGGGTGAAGGTGGATGAAGGAGTCTGAAGAGAGGTGTTAAACACTGCAGAGGGTAGAAGAAAGGATGAAAACTGCAGAGTCAGGGTAGAAGATCCTCTTCATAAGGTTCTGCACTGCACACATCTCCTGTGAACAATTTGGACATATATACATTTATTTTATTGTCATAGAATCACAGAATGGTTTGGATTGGAAGTGACCTTAAAGATCATCAGTTCCAACATCCCTTACCATGGGCAGGGTCACCTTCCACTAGACCAGGATGCTCAAGGCCTCATCCAACCTGGCCTTCAGCACCTCCAGGGAGGGGGCATCCACAGCCTCCCCAGGTAACCTGTTCCAGTGTCTCACCATCCTCACTGGAAAGAATTTCTTCCTAATCTTCCAGTCTAAATCTTCACATCCAACAACTCCAGGCACAAAGAAAAGCCACTGTTGTGCAAAGTTCTGAGCGAATGATAATTCCTGTCACAAAAAACCCCACACAACCAACCAAATACACACAAACCCCACTAAAAAGTACACTCAGAAGCATAAGCACCAACAGATGAGCCAAACACTCTCCACAGATTGAGTAGGTGAAACATGGAGCATAGGAAGCTCTAAGTGAAAAACAACCAAACAACCAAACAACCAAAAAAAAAAAAAAGCAAATTAAAAATACATTTCTGCATTGAAAACTGCAAAGCAAATTGATATTTTAACCTCAATCTGAATGAAAAAAAAAAAAATCATGTGTGCCAATGCTGCTGTGTTAACTTCCTTTGATAAAACAGAAGTGGCCTCACTTTATGCAGCTCCGCCAATGTTTCAGCATCTTCCCAGTTAATTGCTTCCACAATGAGAAATGATATTGCAAACCATCAGGCAGTGCATGACACTGCAGCTCCTAATTCTATCCTCTGCAGTCAGGCTGAGTTTGTTTTAGCTTTATTTCATTTCAACTCTTCTCACAGCAGAAGAAATGGAAAGCTCATGAACAGCTGGGATGTAGAAAGTCCCTTATCCTGACTCATAAAGTCACAGATAAGCTAAAGCAAAGCCATCCAAAAGCACAGAATAACAACTTTTTGCCTTCCAACGCTGAAGTTAACAGATCACTTTTTATTCAAACCAGTGTGATGGAATTTCACAGGGGTCAAAAAGTGGGAAAAAAACCCAACTAGCCAAATAAACAAAACCAAAACAAAACAAAAAAATAAGCCACAAAAATCCCAGAAGGGCTCAAGTAGCCCTGAAGTGGAGCTACAAGCAGGGAGGCAGAGAAGTATGCTGTAAACCAATTACTGCTTGCAGGAGAATGGTTCCCTATGAGAACAGTCATACATTGGAATCATCTCCCAGGGAAGCAGTGGGTCCCCCTCCATTGGACTGTTTGAAGGCTCCACTTGACAGGGTGCTGCCCCAGCTCATTTCAACTCTACTATGACCTAGAAAGGTTGGATCAGATGATCCCTGGGGTCCTTTCCAACCTGACACTCTGTGATCTTGAGAGTACTATTTCAGTATGTACTGAAAAAGTGTTTTGCAGAAGTGTTGGTTTCCTATCAGCTATCTGGTCCAATAAGACCATGGCTTTGTCCACCCACACATTTGATACTACCTGCTGAAAATGGTACCTTTCAAAGACAGAATCAGTAAGGTCCCCTTTCAGCCTTCTCTTCTAATGAGAAGCTGCACCACGCCTGGTACCTGACAGTTGTACTTTGCAGTCTTGTCAAAAGAACTCTAAACCCAGGGAAAGCATCCTTAGATTTTCAGCTTTACTTTGGCCTGTCAGTCCATGTCATAGAAATCATAGAATGGTTTAGGTTGGAAATGATTTCAACGATTATCCAGTTCCAAGCCCCTGCCATGGGTGGGGACACCTCCCACTAGAACAGGTTGCTCAAAGCCTCATCCAACTTGGCCTTAAACACCTCCAGGGAGGGAGCAGCCACAACCTCCCTGGGCAACCTGTTCCAGTGTTTCATTACCCTCACTATAAAGAACTTTCTCCTAACATCCTGTTTAAATCTCCCCTCTCTGCCAGTTCAAACCCATTATCTCTCATCCTGTCATTACAAGACTTTGTAAATAGTCCCTCCCCAGCCTTCCTGTAGGCCCCTTTCAGACAATGGAAGGCTACTATAAGGTCTCCTCAAAGCCTTCTCTATTCTTTATGTCAATAGATATGCTTTGGATTGAAACTGATGTATGCCGTTTCATAGACTCAAAGACTGGTAGGGGATGGAAGGAACCTCTGCAGATCATCCAGCCCAACTTCCCTGCCAGAGCAAGGTCACCTAGGGCAGGTCACACAGGAATATGTCCAGGGAGAGTTTTAAATATCTCTAGAGATGGAGACTCTGCCACCTCTCTGGACTGCCTGTTCCAGTGCTCTGCCACCCTCAAAAGTAAAGAAGTTTCTTCTCATGTTGAGACAGATCTTCCTATGTTTAGGTTTATGCCTGTTTCCTCTAGTCCTGTCACTGAGGACCACTGAGAAGAGTCTGGCCCCATCTTCTTGACAACCCACCCCTTAGATATTTATAAGCATTGATAAGATATCCAGTCAGCCTCCTTCCATGCTAACGAACCCCAGTTCTCCCAGCCTTCCCTAATATGAGACATGTTCCAGCCCCTTCAGCATCATAGGGGCCCTGCCCCATAGTCTTTCCTGTAGTTCTTTGTCCCTCTTGAGTTGGGGTGCCCAGAACTGGACATGACACTCCAGGGGTGGCCTCTCCAGTGCAGAGTAGAGGGGGAGGTCAGTTTAGTAATTTTGACCAATTTGGTCAATAGTAGGTTAGAAATCCAGACCTCTGCAAAGCAGGAACATTTTCTCCCCCTTTGGTTTGCCAATGTGTAACGCTGAAGCTTAATATTTATCAGAAATGGCCAATCAATCTTCTGAGTGTGCAGTCCTCTGGATGTACCATATATTAACAGAGCTGATAATAAAAGTCAAACAGAGGACCAGCTGTGAAATATGACAGCTCTTGGAGACCATAAAGAAGAGAGAGAACTTCTCGCTTTACTACTATTAGTAGAAACTTTTTTACTGAGGAAGCCACAAACAAGTTGAAGAATCTCCTCTGCTGGGGCCTGTTCAGGTTTTTAACTGGAGAATAAATCTCATCCCAAATATTTTTCAGTCACTGGCCTTGTGCACATGCACTTGCTGACCTTATTCCTTGAGCATCTCCACTGACAGCAGCACTGTTTGGGTGATAAAGTTGTGCTTGGTCTGTGCTGCAGAATTGGAGCTTTAAAAGAGGGAACCAGGAAAGGGCTGACAATTCCAGGAATCTGTGTTCCAAATCAAATCTTACAGCTCAGAAACCAAGGCAGAGATAATTTTGGACCCTCATGTCATTAGAACCTGGCAGGAATTAGCAGACATTGTTTGACATTTTTATCAGAGAGAATACTGGACTAGACCACCATGTCCAGTTTTGGTGTCCCCAGCATAAGAAGGACACAGAATTGTTGGACTAAGTCCAGAGGAGGACCACGAAGACAATCCAAGGGCTGGAAGAGCTCTGCTATGAGGACAGGCTGAGGGAGCTGGGGTTGTTCAGCCTGGAGGACAGAAGACTCTGGGAGTGCTTTAGAGCTGCCTTCCAATAGCTGAAGGGATCCTGTAGGAAGGCTGCAGAGGGACTTTTCCTAAGGGTGTCTAGAGACATGGCAAGGGAGAATGGTTTCAAGCTGAAGCAGAGCAGAGTTAGACTGGATCTTAGGAAGAATTTCTTCAGTATGAGGGTGGTGAGAGTCTAGAATAGGTTGTCCGGGGAGGCTGTGGATAAGGTTGGGGTTAGGGGCCTTGAGCAGCCAAGTCCAGTTGAGAGCTGTCCCTGCTCACATCAGGGGAGTTGGAGTAGATGATATCTGAGGGCCCTTACAACCTGAGCCATTCTGTGGTGATTCTCTGATTCTATTAAAGAGGCTTTGAAGACAGAATTTCCCTTTGGTTATCATGTAAATTAAGAAATTATTATAAATTTAATTATGTTTTATATTACTACCTCATTAAGTTCTAGTAATAAAAGAAGATTAAGAAGGTTGCTCAGCAGAAACGTGAGTACTTTTCTGGAAAGATAATAATCCATCTGCCCTTGAAATGTTGTTCTCAATACATAACCATTGCTTGATATTGCTCCTCTCACACTTGCAGACTTCGGGATAACAAAAAAAAAAAAAAAAGAAGGGGGGGATGTGGAACTAAATATATTAATTGAAGCTCAGTGAGGACAAGCGTAGAGTCCTGCATCAGGAGAGGAACAGCACCAGGTATAGACTAGCGGTTCTCCTGATGGAAAGCAGTTCCATGGAGAAAGACCCTGGAGGCCGAGTGGACAGCAAGTTCTCCATGGGACAGCAATGTGCCCTTGCGGACAAGAGAATCATAAAATATTAGAATGGTTTGGGTTGGAAGTGACCTTAAAGATCATCCAGTTCCAACCTCTCTACAGCCACCATGGGCAGGGATGCCTTCCACTAGACCAAGTTGCTCAAGGTCTCATCCAACCTCGACACAAAACCTCCAGGGAGGAGGCATCCACAACCTCCCTGCACAAGCTGTTCCAGTGTCTCACCACCCTCACTCTAAAGAATTTCTTCCTAATCTCCAATCAAAATCAACCCCCCTTAAACTTCAATCCATTCCTTCTCATCCTATCACTGCAAGTCCATGTCAAAAGTCCTTTTCCATCTCTCCTGTAGCCCCCTTCTGGAAGGCTGCTCTAAGGTCTCCCCAGAGCCTTCTCTTCTCCAGGCTGCATGGCCCCATCTCTCCCAGCCTGTTCCCATAGGGGAGATTCTCCAGCCCTCTGATCATCTTCTTGGCCTCCTCTAGACCTGCTCCAGCAGTTCTATGTCCTTTTGTCAGAGGCATCAGAACTGAATGCAGTGCTCCAGGTGGGGTCTCAGCACAGCAGCGGTAGAATCCCCTCCCTTTCCTGCTGGTCAGAGCACAACAAACAATGATTCTTTTAAATAGTTTTCCCAGCAACATTTCTTGAGTAAACTACTCATTAATCAAGAGTACATAGCTGAGGTCAGTTAGAGACCTTCCTCACAAGTGAAGGCTTTCTAGGGTGGTGAAAGACACACTAATGGTCCTTAGACTCTTGGCCAACATCTCTGTTTAAAGCAGGACTACATAAACACCTGACTTCAGTTCTGGAAAGTGAATGGTATCAAGTCCTCTACTGCTCTGCAGTTTCTCATGTGAGTACAATCAGCAGAGCCAAGTGGCAGATGAGAGTCAAGTGAGAACATGAGCTGTCTGACTCCCACCATCTGCTCAGGAAGGAGCAGCTGAACTGCTGACTGGGTACTTGTTATGGGGTCAGCAGCATACGTTTTAACAGAGGAGGAGAAATGTATGACTCTGGTTGCTTTTTTCCCATCTATGGAAAATTTTACACAGAATACCAGATTGGAAGGGATCCCAAGGATCATCTGCTCAACCTTTCTAGGTATAAGTGTAGCTGACATGAGCTGGCCCAGCACCCTGCCATGTCCAGTGGAGGGGACTCCACTGCCTCCCTTGGGAGATGATTCCAATGTCCAGCTGTTCTCATGGGGAAGCATTTTCTTCTGGAGTCCAATGGGAATCTCCCCAGCAGGAACTTGTCCCCATCACCCCTTGTCTTTTCTATGAGACTCCATGTAAAAAGGGAGTCTCCATCCTCCTGCTAGCCACCCTTTATGACCTGGTCCATGGTGATTAGGTCTCCCTTAAGCCTTCTCTTCTCCGTGCTGAAGAGATGGAGCTCTCTCAGCCTTTCCTTGCATACAGGATTGTCAGGCTTCTGGTTGTTCTCCTTGGCCTTCTCTGGACACTTTCCAGCCTCTCCATATCTTTTTTTGTACATCAGGGACCAAAACTGCAGGCAGAGCTCCAGGTGTGGTCTGACCAGCACTGAGCAGATTAGAACAATGACTTCTTTGTCTCTGCTGGTGATGCCCTCGTTGATGCACCCAGTATCCTGTTGGCTTTCTTTGCCCCTGCAGGTCACTATACATTCATATGGAGCTTGTTGTCCGCCAAGACCCTGAGGTCTTTTCATATGTGGGGTTCCCCCAGGTCCCTTTCTGTGGGGCTGCTCTCCAGCCAGGTGGATCCCAGTCTGAGCTGCACTCCTGGGTTGTGTATTCCCTGGTGCAGGACCCTACATTTGTCTTCAGTTGACTTTATAAGTTTCTTGCTAGCCCAATCCTTTAGCTTCTCCAGGTCTTTCTGAATGTCTTCCTGGAGTGTGTTTCTCTTTCTTTGATAGGTGACAGAGTATATATATCATATGAAAATCTACATCCTCTTTTTCTTTCCCTTTTGGTAAATTCTTCCAGTCTCTCAGTAGCTAATCTCCAGAGGCAAACATATCTGAAATTTGCAATGCTTATTATCAAATAACTCCTGTCTTCAAAAAGAGCTTACAATTGGGCTGACACCAGGGTGACAAAGCACTGTCACCCCCTGGCAAGATAAATGAAGTCCTTTCTCTGTCACCTTGTGTTTGCACCCTGTGATTTGAATGCCTGGAATTATCTTCATTAATGAACATGCAGGAGAGATGAAAAAGGCACCAGACAGATAGATAGGATGGCAGCTGAGCAGAGGATTGTTCATTCCAGCCAAAGATGAGTCTGAACTTGGCTAAAAGATCTGTAGCTCACAGCCCCATGTTCAAGCTTTCTGGTAGGCACAAGCCATGCTGGTTGACTCATGAATTTCCCAGACCTTTTCTTTGAAAAAAAAAAATTAAATAGAAATAAGCTACAGTGGCACTGCTGAGGTTGTCATCTCAAATACTGGGTTCGGTTTTGGGCCACTCACTCTATAGGAAAGACATTGAGGGACTGGAGTGTGTCTAGAGAAGGGAAGCAAAGCTGGCTAAAGGTCTGGAGAACAGGTCTGGCAAGGAGCAGCTGAGGGAAATGGAAGTGTCTAGCCTGGAGGAGGCCTGGAGGAGACCTCATTTTGTTGTCTACAGCTCTCTAAAAGGAGGTTTGGTGAGGTGGGTGCTGGTCTCTTCTGCCTAGTATCAGGTGATAGAATGAGAGGAAATGGCCTGAAAATGTGCCAGGGAAGGTTTTTGACTGGACATCAGAAGAGATTTCTTCACTGAGAGGTTTTTCAAAGACTGGCACAGGCTCTTCAAGAACATTGTCAAATCTCCAGCCCTGGAAGTGCTTGGATTAGATGATTTTACAGGTCTGAAATAATTCTGTGATACTCTTGGTGGGGTACAAGGGGCAAACTATCTCTTTTTCTGGAGCTGAGATTATTTTTTTTACCCATCTATGCAGCCAGTGAACCATAGAGATCTAATAGTTTCTCATCCAGTGCAGAATTCTGTCCTAAATGGAGAATCAGTCTGATTCTCCATAGTCTGAAGTGTCTTATTTCATACTTCTACTTCTGGCACAAGTTCTTCCTGTCTGAACCAAGGGTGAAGAACCAGCGAAAATCCTGGGAATGAAGAGGCTGAAGGTGTCAAAATAGGCAGTGACATCAGGTATAAGCTGAGGGTAGGAGCTCTCCTCTAACTTCCTTCTCTCCATTGTCCACAGGATTGTAAACATACTTTTAAGAATGGACAGACTGGAGAGGTGGGCAAAGATGAATCTCATAAAGTTTTGTGAAGGTAAGTGTAGAGTCTTGCACCTGGAAGGAACCAGTACATCTGAGGGGTTGTCCTGCTAGAGAGTAGCTCTACACCTTCAAGTCCTGGTTATTAATAAGTTACCCAAGGGACAGCAATGTATCCTTGTGGCCAAGATAGCCAATAGTATATTAGGGTGTATAGAGAAGAATATGGCCAGCAGGTCAACAGAGGTTCTTCTTTGCCTATTCTCACCCCTAGTTAGACCACATCTGGAATATTATGTCCATTTCTGGGGTCCCCAGTTCAAGTGACACAGGACTGAGGAGATCTCAACAGAGGCTATGCGGATGTTGAAGGGGCTGGAACGTCTGCCTTATAAGACCTGAAGGGTGGCTGTCAGGAGGATGGAACCAGGCTCTGCTCAGTGGTATCCAGAGACAGGACAAGGGGCAATGGTTGTAAACTCATTCACAGAAGGTTCCATCTCAACATGAGAAAAAACTTTACTGTGAGGCTGCCCAGAGAATTTGTTGAGTGTTCTTTTCTGGAGAATTTCAAGACCTGCTCGGATGTGTTCCTGTATGACCTGCCCTAAGTAGTCCTTCTCTGGCAGGGGGGTTGGACTGGATGATCTGTGGAGGTCCCTTCTAACCCCTACTGCTCTGTGATTCTGTGATTAAAGCTGTACTCCGAACCAGAATATTTGGTGACTAAACTCTGCGCCTAATTGGGTTATTTAATCATCACTGCTGAACATCTAATTGCAGTTCCAACTCACAGAGTTGAGGAACTATTTTTAGAGAAAACAAATGAAAGGAAAGAAACATCAGTTGTCTTATTAGGGATCTGTGTAATGATGACCCTGAAAGAGGAGCCCATTTGGAATTGATGGCTGTACTGGGTTTTGTTTCAGTACAGAAGAAAAAAAACCCTTTTGCAGTAGATAGCATTTTTAGGGGAAAAAAGGGGATATAATTCCTTGGGTTTTCCCTCTTTATTTCTATTTTGGAGATGCCTGAAGGCCTCAGCAGAAACAGTTCTGTAAGAGGTTCTGGCTCAAACTGAAAGGGAGAGAGATGTTCTCTGCCCTAGAAAGTGTAATGTAAGTGGATAAAGCAGGCAGAGAGAGGGGGAAAAAATAACTACGAAGGTCCCATTTTACAGACAGTTTAACTGTAACCACATCAAGCTGGAATCCGAATCCAGGTTTCCTGAACCCAAATCTGATAACTTTGGGAACTGACTCCCTCAACCACTCTCATCAATGGCTCACTGTCCAAATGGAGATGGCTGACAAGTAGTGTCCCTCAAGGGACACCTGGAGGTTTTCAAGGCCAGATTGGATGAGGCCTTGTGTAGCCTGGTCTAGTGGAAGGTGTCCCTGCCCATGGCAGGGGTTTTGAAAGTAGACGGTCTTTAAGTTTGCTTCCAAACCAACCTATTCCATGATTCTGTGATTCTAGATGGTAAAATAAAGCACAGCTGCTTGATCCACTCCTGATGATTCAAGTAGTTAGATTTGAGTAGAGAAAATGCAGAATTTACCTGATGAATGAGCAATTCCCATGCAAACACTGCTCTTGGCACCTTTGGCTTTTGAATGTAAAGACCAATACCCTTGGAGTCTCAGTGGGTGCCTCCTCTGCCATCATTATGTTACAAGTAATTAACTTAATAGGACAATCAAAGGCTTTCAGTGATCGTGAGATCCAGTTTCTCAACTCGTGCATTAAACAAAGGATATAACACTTGAACTCAGAACACACCAGCTGCAAAAGGAGGAAGAGGTCAAACCACCACACATTCAGATGTCAAAGCTCTAACCCCATTAATTAGATATATATCCCAAATCGAGAGTGTGTTCAAAACACATTTTAAATTCTAAAGAGTTTTGAGATGAACAGATTAAAACCATTCACCCCTGACACCGTTTGGTAAAGAGCACAACCTCTTCCCCTCCCTCTGAATAACAGATGTGTTTTTCTAGTTACACAGTAGACTTGAGCTACTCCAGAGTAAGAACGCTGTGTAGGACTTGGTCAAAAATGTGTATGGCTAGGTGAGGAGTGGCTTGAGAGAAGTCTGGAGAAGAAGGACTTGGGGGTGTCAGTTGATTACAAACTCACCAGGGGCCAGCAATGGTCACTGGCAGCCCAGAAAGCAGCTGTGTGCTGGGCTGCATCCAAAGCAGTGGGAGCAGCAGAACAGGGAGGGGATTCTATCACTCTGCTCTGCTGAGACTCATCTGCAGCACTGCCTCCAGTTCTGGTGCCCTCAGATCAAGTAGGACATGGAATTGCTGGAAAGGGTCCAGAGGAGGCCATGAAGATGATCAGAGGGCTGGAGAACCCCCCCGTATGGAGACAGATTGGGAGAGCTGGGGCTGTTCAGTCTGGAGAAGAGAAGGCTCCAGGGAGACCAGAAGTGGCTACAGGAGAGTTGGAGAGGGACTTGGAGAAGAGGAGCCTGAAGAGTGACCTCATTCATGTTTACAAAGATGTGAAAGGCAGTGTCAGGAGGATGGAGCCAGGCTCCACTCAGTGATGTCCAGTGACAGGACAAGGAGCAGTGGGTGCAAGCTGGTGCAGAGGAGGTTCCATGGGAACAGAAGGAGAAGCTTTTTCTCTGTGAGAGTGACAGACCACTGGAGCAGGCTGTCCAGAGAGGCTGTGGAGTCTTCTTCTCCAGAGATTTTCAAACCCACCTGGATGTGTTCCTGTGTGGCCTGCCCTAGATGATACTGCTCTGGCAGAGGAGTCGGATTGGATAATCTTTTGAGGTCCCTTCTGACCTCTAACATTCAGTGACTCTGTGACTGTTGAAGACTGAAGTGTTCCTGATTGTCAGATAAAATTAAAAAGCATGTGTCCACTATCTCACCTGAAACCTGTTCTACTGGATAAGGTTGCCCAGGGAGGTCATGCATGCCACTTCCTTGGAGGATTTCAAGGCCAGGCTAGGAAAGGCCTTGAGCAACCTGTTCTAGTGGAAGCTGTCCCTGCCCATGACAGGGAGGTTGGTCCTTTCTAGGTCTTTTCTAACTCAACCTGTGCTATGATTTTATGAACACAGGTTGGAAAAGACCTCCTGGTTGCATTTAGTACCTTTCCTTGTCTCACAAACATTCTTCTCCAAGAGCTCCTTCTCCCGAAGGCTGGTGAACTCCATGAAGAACTGCAGGATCTCTGTTACCTAAGTTGCATGACTGTCTGACAAGAAGACTGCCTGTGCTTAAATTAGGACTTCCTGGTTTCAACAGGCAAAGTCCCCAGCTGCCCATGCTAAAGACAAAGTTGTCGCCAATTTAATTAACCACAGCCTCAAGGAGCATAAATCATTATCAATGCTACCAATACCAATGTCCTGAATGCAAAAGAGCTTGGAACACAGATGTCTAATCAGGAAAGCAGCTCTGTAAATCTGATTGTTTTCCTTGCTCTTTAACTGATGGCAAGAAAAGAAGAAAAGATCTAAACCAAAGTATTGGATTATAATAGAGGACAAATCAGCCCAAAGTCATTAGACAATGCTGCCCTTAATCTCTAAGATTGTTTCTGGCTTCATACACCTACTTCTTGTCTTCTAACTAGATTTGGTCATGAAAGAGTTGTGGCAGTGACAGCAGAAATGAAGAAAAGCAAGGACGTTGAGAGGTCCCACTGAATGTAGGGCAGAATGAACTCTATCTGCATTCAGTGACGTGCTTCTTAAAAAACACTTCAGAAACTCCTGTCATCATACACTCCACAGCTTCTCTGCACATCAGCCACCAGTATCAGGAGGAAGATCTTCCTAATATCTAACCTAATTTTCTGTGTTGTAATTTAAGCTAATTAATCCTTATCCTGCTTTTGAAGAAGTAGAACTGATTAGGAAGTCACATACCACTCTGCAGGGAATTTCAGCCTCCAAATTCTGTTGTTATCCCAAACTAGAGATAGAACTGTCATCTTTTCCCTCAAAGTTAAAATGTCCAATCTTGCAATAGGATGGCCAAAATATTCTCAAGACAATCAAATCATTTGTCTAATTATCCTTTATTATCACCATCTCCATGTAATTACTCAAAAAAAGAAAATCAAACAACTCAACAACAGTCTTCTGCCTTTATCAGAATGGAACAAGAAAGCTGATATGAAAAGAAAGCTGGGTGCAGAGTGGTTTGAGAGCAGCCCTAAAGAAAGAGACTTGGGAGTGTTGGTTGCTGAGAAGCTCAGCATGAGCCAGCAGTGCCCTCATGCAGCAGAAGGCAGCTGTGTGCTGGGCTGCAGCAAGAGCAGTGTGGCCAGCAGGGCAAGAGAGAGGATTCTGCCCCTTTACTCTGCTCTGCTGAGACCTCATCTCCAATACTGCATCCAGTTCTGGTGTCTCCAGCATAATAAAGACACAGAACTGTCGGAGTGAGTCCAGAGGAGGCCATAAAAATGGTCCAAGAGCTGGAGTACCTCTGCTATGAGGACAGGCTGAGGGAGCTGGGGTTGTTCAGCCTGGAGTACAGAAGTCTTCAGGGGGATCTTAGAGCTGCCTTCCAGTACCTGAAGGGATCCTACAGGAAGGCTGCAGAGGGACATTTTGTCAGCTCATCTGAAGGCAGGATAATGGGGAATGATTTGAAGCTGAGGGAGAGCAGGGTTAGACTGGATCATAGGAAAAAGTTCTTCGGCGTAACAGAGGTGAGACTCTAGAAGAGGTTGTCCAGAAAAGTTGTGGATGTCTCCTCCTTGGAGGTGTTCGAGGTCAGGTTGGATGAGGCCCTGAGCAGCCAAGTCTAGCTGAGAGGTGTCCCTGCCTATGGCAGAGTATTTGGAGTAGATGATCTGTGAGGTACCTTTTAACCTGAGCCATTCTCTGATTCAGACATTGCTGTTGAAACCTTTCCACACATATGGCTTGCTTGTTTTACAAATAAATCACATCCACTGCAAATAATAGATCATTACCTGTGAGAGATGAGACAGAATGAACCTTTTCCCAGGAATGTGACTGGGAGAAAGCTCTGAAAATTACAGTTATGGAAAGACCTTATGTGGGTCCTAGTGGGTGGGAGGTTGAACGTGAGCCAGCAATGTACTCTTGTGGCCAGGAGGACCAGCATCATTCTGGGGTGGATTAAAAAGACTATGGTTAGTAGGTTGAGAGAGGGTCTCCTGCCCCTCTACTCTGCCCTGGTGAGGCCACATCTGGAGTACCATGGCCAGTTCTGCATCACTGATCTCAAGATGGACATAGAACTGCTTGAGAGAGTCCAGCACAGAGCCACAAAGATGATTAATGGAATGGAGCATCTCTCTTATGAGGAGAGACCGAGGGAGCTGGGGCTTTTTGGCTTGGAGAAGAGGAGACTGAGAGGTGACCTCATCGATGCTTATAAATATGTAAAGAGTGAGTGCCAGGAGGATGGATCCATGCTCTGCTTGGTGATGCCCAATGGCAGGATGAGGCAACAGGTGAATTTTGAGGCATGGGAAGTTTCATGTAAACATGAGGAGAATTTTTTGCCCTGTGAGGGCAACAGAACACTAGAAGAGGCTGCCATGGGGAGTTGTGGAGTCTCCCTCTCTAGAGATAGTCAAAACCTGCCTGAAGGTATTCCTGTATGATCTGTTTCAGGTGATCCTGCTCTGGCAGGAAGATTGGACTGCATGACCGAAGTTGCTTCCAACCCTTGACATTCTCTGCTTCTGTGACCCAAATTCTGCCTAGCTCAGTGTAACCAAGTGTAGAATCATAGATTCTATGATTCTAGTCCAGTTCTTTAGCCCCTCCAGCTAGGAGGGATGTGGACATGCTGGAGCGTGTCCAGAGAAGGGCCATGAGGATGATCAGAGGGCTGGAGCACCTCTGCTATGAAGACAGACTGAAAGAGTTGGGGCTGTTCAGTCTGGAGAAGAGGAGGCTCCCAGGTGACCATATTGTGGCCTTCCAGTATCTGAAGGAGGCCTACAGAAAAGCTGGGCAGGGACTTTTTAGGCTACCAGGTAGTGACAGGGCTAGGGGGAATGGAGCAAAGCTGAAGGTGGGGAGATTCAGTCTGGACGTGAGGAGGAAGTTCTTCACCATGAGAGTGGTGAGAGCCTTGAGCAGGTTGCCCAAGGAGGTGGTTGGGGCCACATCCCTGGAGGTGTTTAAGGCCAGGCTGGATGAGGCTCAGTCCAGTCTAATCTAGGGTAGGATGTCCCTGCCCATGGCAGAGGGGTTGGAACTAGATGATCCTTGTGGTCCCTTCCAACCCTGACTGATTCTATGATTTTTTTTTCAGCTGGAAAAGCCTTCTAAGATTATATCCAACCATCAACCAAACACCACTAAATGATGTCCAAAATGCCACATCCACACATTTCTTGAACACCTCCACGGATGGTGATTCTACCACCTCCCTGAGCAGCCTGATCACTCTTGCAGCAAAGAGATTTTTCCTAATCTTCAACCAAAACATCCTCTGGCACAATTTCAGGCTATTTTCTTTCATTCTGTAACCTGATAAGAGACCAACCCCGATGTCATTGCAGCCTCCTTTCAAGGAGTTTTAGAGAGCAATGAGGTCTCCCCTCAGCCTCCTCTTCTCCAGACTGAACAATCCCATTTCACTCAGCTGCTCCTCACCAGATCTATTCTCCAAACCCCTCACCAGCTTTGTTGATCTCACACAGATCATCCTCTACTTGTGGCTAGCACATAACAGAATCATAGAATGCTTTATGTTGGAAGGGACCTGTAAAGGTCACCTAGTCTAAACCCCCTTGCAGTAACCAGGGACATACTCAACCAGATCAATTTGCTCAACCTGATCTGAAATGCTTCCAGGAATGAGGCTTCAACCACCTCTCTGGGCAACATGGACCGGTGTTTCACCACCCTCAAAGTAAAAAATTTCTTCCTTATACCTGCTCTGAATCTCCCCTCTTTTACAGATTCACAGATTGCATTGGACTCAAAGGGACCCTTAAAGGTCTTCTGCAACCCCTCTGCACTCAGCAGGGACACCTCCAACTGCAGCAGGATATTCAGGGCCACACTGAGTCTGATCTTGAGTGACTACAGGGATGGGGGTCTTAACCACATCCCTGGACAACCTGACACAGTATTTCACCACTCTCACTGTTCAGAACTTCCCCCTGATGACCTACCCTGCACCAGTTTCAAACCACTGCCCCTCATCCACAGGCCCTTCTGAACAATCTCTCCCCAGCCTTCTGGTAAGTCCCCTTCAGATATTGAAGGGAATACTGATATTGATCCATGACACGACACATTGTCAGCATCCCAGAACACATGATACAGACATTTGGTATGGTGAAAATGACGTAGAAGAAAATCCTGATCCTATGCCAGAATCAGTACAGGTTTGGCCATTAACTAAGACTGAAATGGTTAATGAGGGAGACAAAGAACTGGGCATCCCAGCCTTCAATATCTGCTTTGAAGTTAGGTATTTCTGTTATATGAACTGATTTGTCATCAGTTTTAACCAAACAAAGCCAACCTATCTTCACCTGAATCCCTCCTTCAGCTCTTTGTCAGCCAGCTCCACAGATATTCACTTGACACCCACACCTGCTGACTGTAAGTAACCTTGGTCCCAAAGCTTTCAGATCACCTTGCCTTCCTGTCCCACAGCAAGCTGGGCAGCTATCCTACACTCTACCCACAAAGATCTATTTCATTATATCTAACCTACAAATTCTGAGAAGTCTAACAGCTGGGTTCTCAGAACTTTTTTTTTTTTTTTTTAATCAGCTTAACCTCACTGGCAAATATTTATTTACAGCAAATTGTAGGTGTTGCTTGCTCCTCTTTTCTGCATAATTAATTCTGCATGAAATTTAGCCCTGTGAAAGACTAGAGAAGAACCAGCTTTTAACCTTAAGGGGGGAAAAAAAAAGCACCAACGTTGTCAATTTCTTAATCAACAACTTCTAGGAATGAAATGGGAGAAAAAAATCTGCAACATGTATTTGTCTCTTTTCCCTCCAGCTTATGTAATTTGAACTATTCCTTTCTTGCATCTTTTGATATGCCCATGGTGTTAATTGCAATATGCATGTTATTCACTTTTTTTTTTTTTTTAAAGCTATTTCACACAAAGATTAATGAGTATGGGATATAATATTTCCTTACAATGTGCTTTGGTTTCTAACAAAGATCTCTGAGTATCACCACAGTAAGTGACTACAGTGGAAAAAATCTTTTTCTGGCTAGTATCAACTTGATAGAAGGAGAGGAAATGGACAGAAATTATGCCAGGGGAGGTTTTGTTTGGAGATGAGGAAAAATTTATTTGGTGCAAGAGTGGTCAGGGATTGGAACAGGCTGCCCAGGGAGGTGGTGGAGTCACCGTCGCTGGAGGTGTTCGAGAAATGTGTGGATATGGCACTTTGAGATGTGGCTTAGTGGCCATGGTGGTTTTAGGCTGATGGTTGGAGCCAATGATCTTAGAGGACTTTTCCAAGCAATACAATTCTATGATTCTATTATGTAAATAAAAAGCCCAAAATGATACTGACACTGGAACAGTTTGCCAATGGAGGTTGTGGCTGCTCCTTCCCTGGAGGTGTTCAAGGCTGGGTTGGATGAGGCCTTGAGGAACCTGTTCTAGTGGGAGGTGTCTCTGCCTATGGCGGGGGGTGGAACTGGATGATCTTTGAGATCCCTTAAAACCTAAACCATTCTATGATTCTATACAACATATTAAGCCAAACTTGTCACAAACTTGTATTTCCATCTTCAAGGAATATTGGGACTCTACAGTGACTCATTTTCCTCTTCCAATGCATTCATTAACATGGCTTTGGGTCAATATCCAGATCACTCTACTAATTTCTACTTAAGTCTTTCCACCTAGTGGCAGGAGCACATTTTCCCAGTGAAGAAGCTATGTGACAGAGAGGCACAGAAGTACCCAACAGCCCAGCCATGTTTGGGGTTGGCTCCACTGGGCTCTGAAACAGCTAAAGAATCACAGAATCATGGAATGCTAGAGTTTGGAATGGACCTCTGGAGATTGTCAAGTACAAACCCCCAGGTCAGAGCAGGATTACCCAGGGCAAGTCACACAGGAATGCACCCAGATGGGTTTTGAGAGTCTCCAGAGAAGGAGACTCTGCAACCTCTCTGGGCAGCCTGCTCCAGGACTCCTACACCCTCACAGTAAACAAGTGTCTCCTCATGCTGTGGTGGAAACTCCTGTGTTCCAATTTGTACCTGTTTTGGCTTGTCGAATCACTGATCACCACTGAAAAGAGCCTGGCACCTTCATCCTGACAGCCACCCCTCAGATAGTTATAGATATTCATAAGATCCCCTCTTAGCCTTCTTCTCTCAAGACTTGTTGTGGTAGACCTGAAGGGTCAAAATAGGCCTATACATGTGCTGGCTTGCCCAGACGATTTTCTGCCTTCCTTCTGTTTTTGGGGAAGAAGCAACATCAGGAAAAGAGACAAAAGACCTGGAGCCATGGAATCTGAGCACTCTGGCTTACATAACTCTTTTTTCTCTTGCTTGTACGGTGATAAACAAGCTGCACTCACTGGCCTTGTGCCAAGCGTGTGCTGGGCCTATGCTCTTCCCCAATATGGTATAAGCAAACCTGTGGCTTTGCCCAAATATCGTCAAAACTTGGCTTACTGCCACTCTGACAGGATAAGCTAATTTGTCCAGAGTCCAGTCAGTCTCAAGCATTGATATATACAGATGAGCAGGTAACACAAGGGGCTTCTGGCATGCTTTTGCCATGCTTATGCTTCTGCCATGATTTTGCCAATATTCTGCATCCATGCCTGCAATGCCTTACTATTATTATATAGTGATAGAAGCTATATTCCAGCCTGGGACCATTTCAAGTCTTTCCAGGAGCACCTTGAACAAGCCTTCAAGCAATTAGCAGTGTGAGATACACATCTGCTGAGACACATCTCAAGACATCTGCCTGCACCTGCCACAGCAGCCTGCATCTCCTGAAGACGAGCAAGCTTGAAGGCACACAGATCATGGAAAAGCCAGGAACAGGCCAGAAACCATCTGCTCCCTCTACTTTCTCCAACAGCCTGTGGAGCCTGGGATGAATCAAGTCTCAGCAGCAGCAGCCGCCAGTGGCCAGACCAGCCAGAAACCCTCCACGTGTTCTGGGTACTTTCAATTTATTGATAACCCCACGGGATGGGAGAAGTAATACTTGTGAGTAAACCTAAAGCTTTGCATATTACCTAGATGCTGCCCTAAGCAGAAAGGGGGCCTGAGTTCCATCTAGTGGCCAAGTGGCACTATTGACCAGGTTAACTTTAGAAAGTGTTTATTAGTTACAATTGAGTTGACTGTTTATGCATATCAATAGTTACTACTAGATCTAGATATTATTTGTGTAATTGTCCCATGACTGTTACAATCTAACCAGTTTAATATTAAAAATAAGTAACTGGGGTGGAAAAAAATGATATAGGAATTAATGAACAATATTGATTTTGGAAAATCATCTCACATCAATTAATCATAATCCCTTTCATCACAAGACTAAACAGCCCCAGGTCTCTCAGTTCTTCACAGCAGAGACCTTCTACTCTCCCAGTCACTTCATAGCTCTCTGTCGAACTCTCTCTGGCAAATCTCTGCCTCTTTTCAATTGGGCAGCCCAGAACTGGACTCAGTATCCTAGATATGGTCTCAACAGGGCAGAGTAGAGGGGAGGAGAATTTCCCTGGACCTGCTGAACGCACTTTTCTTCATGCACCCCAGAATGCCATTTGTCCTCTTGGCCACAAGGGCACATAGCTCTCACCCAGAACGCCAAGGTCCAGCTCTCACCTACAAAACCTTTCAGTCTGGCAACAGACTGAAGCAGCCCGACACTACCTACAGGTCACTGTCCTAACAGCCAGGACTTGTATTGCTTTTATCAGAGAACCTCCACGAGCTGGTGGCCCACTTGTACAGGAAGAGATACCCATTATCCACCCTTCCTACCAGGAATTCTGTGGATGCAGGTCAGGCAGAGAAAAAGAAGCTAACCTGAGTATCAAGCAGACCTTCATTTCTCTTACAGACCTAAGAGAGTTTTGGGGGTTCCTACCAAAATCACATCTGTTTTTCTGCCCCAACACATCCCATCCTTCCTTGTAATGCTAAAAAATCTTCAGCCTTTTAGGGTCCTCAAGGGGCACAACTTCCTCCCCCTCTCTTACCAATCTGACTTTTCTAGCATGCTGCTTTTTCTTCAGTGGAAGCTGAACTCCTTTTCCTTTTCTCTTGGGATAGAATTCCACCACTTTCCTTTCTCTACTGGCCTCATCTTTTTCTTGCAAACCTTCCTGCCTCAATCTCCACCTCCTAATACAACCTCCACAGGCAGTTCTTCATACCAGGGGCATAGAAAAGATTTTTCTGCTAATGTGCCACTTGGATATATTTACTCTCTGCATGTAATTAAATCTACTAATTATCTGCTGACATTCAAATTCACAGCACCATGGGGACCTTTTAAGCAGTACCTTGGCAATATTTCAAAAGACTTTTAGGGTAAGGCAAATGGAGAGAGAAGAGAGTTTGTTTTGATTTTCTCCTTTGGGCTATAGCCTACATTTCCAGCAAGCAGCTACTGCCAAGGCAAACCAGTAAACACTGATAGTTGTGGATCTTTCAGAAGGAGGGATGCAGCTGATGTTTTCTTACTGTCTTACATAGTTAAATCTGACATATCTAGAGGCAAGGATAACTGGGGGACTTAAACATCTCTGCTATGAAGAAAGATTGAGAAACCTGGGGCTGCTTAGTCTGGAGAAGAGCAGGCTGAGAGGACACTTGAGCAGTGTCTGTAAATATATAAGGGTCAAGATGAAGGTGCCAGGTTCTTTTTGGTGATATCCAGTGATAGGACAAAGGGCAATAGCTGTAAATTCAATTACAGGAAATTCCATCTCAACATGAGCCAAAACTTCTTTGCTGTGAGGGTGCTGGAGCCCTGGAGCAGGCTGCCCAGAGAGATTGTGGAATCTCCATCTCTAGAGATCTTCCAAATCCACATGGATGCATTCCTGTGTAACCTGCCCGAGGTGATCCTGTTTTGGCACAGGAAGTTTGACTCGATGATCCAGCACCTAACATTCTATGATACTGCTAGACTGCTGTATGCCTCTGTTCTGAAATTTGATAAAATCATAAAGTCCTTGACTCCGGTCACAGAGGTGCTAAAAGTGATGAACAAGGATCTAGATGAGCAGCAGCTACTACTTCCCTGCTTAAAAAGGGAGTTGATGCTATCACATAGCAGGTGCCAACACTGGCCAAGAAACCACCTGAGCCCACGTTCAACCCTGGTCATGGTGACCATGTGTAAGTGCTAGTGTGGCATTTGGACATCTAAGAAAGCAAGTTCATGCCCACAGCTGTGCCTTGGATTTAGTGGACACAGGTATATAGTGACATTTTCCCACTTGCTGTGGATGGTTTAGCCAGGATAGCAATGCTCAGATCTAACTGTTCAGGTGACATCTTCTTCTAAGCCCACACTTGAACTGGAGTGGAAATACTTCCTCACTCTGCTCTGCCTGCAAAGCCTGCAGAGAGGGGCAAGGACTTCCTGCCCCACTGCTTGCTGTTGCTTTCTCATCAGCATGCTGCTAAGTCTCTTGAGATAAGAATTGGGCCTTTGGCCTTTATCTTGTTTCATACAGAATCAATATTAACTCTGTCAGGGGAAAGGAGCTGACTGGGATCTGTTGGATCAGTCTGCATTCATAGTTGAACCTTCCCTGGAGGTGTTCAGAGCCAGGCTGTATGGCACCTTGAGAAACCTGGTCTAATGAGAGGTGTCCCTGCTCATAGCAGAGGGGTTGGGACTAGGTGATGTCCTCCAACCTAAACAATTACATGGATTTATGAACCTGCTCTTCCAAGCTCTTTCTGTATTTTGTAATAAAGCCAGGAAGAAGTCTCATGGGTGCCTCTTACAACAATCCAACCTTTTCCTGGTGCCTTATTAGTGATGATTATATCTGTTGACAGTCTGGATTATTTTCTTACAAAATCACTCCAATGGAAGGCCCTAGATAAAGATTTTCATGTATGAAGGACTTAATTCATTGCACTTTTATAGGAAGATAAAGATGCTTGTTGCAACAAAATGTTTCCATGACTACTATGTGGAACTGTATTTTTACAAAGCAGGTGTAGTCTTGTCTACCACAGCTATTACCAGCTCTATCAAGGGCATTTGTAGACAAAAGGAATCAAAGTGGAATTCCTAATAGCACCATGACAAAGAAAGTTGTTGTCCTTAGCTCAAAAAGCCCCTCTAAGAAAAAAAAAAAAAAAAAAAATCTTCTTCTGAAAGCAGAGCAGCCCCAGCCTCTGCCTACAGAGCCTGATGAACATTGGTGTATTCCAAATCTACAGCTGAGTAATGAGGCAGCACCACTTGTTCGTCTTTCCCTGTTAAGAATTCAGTGCAGGCAGAAGGTCTGCTGTCAGCACACTGTGACATGGATCTACCTGACACAGGAGACTGTAAAATCGTAGAAATTTTTTAGCTGGAAAAGACTTTGAAGATCATCAAACCCAAACATGAATCCAACATCTCCATGGCTGATAAACCATATCCCACAGTGCCATGTTCAGGTGTTTGTTGAACACCTCCAGGGATGGTGACTCCACCACCTCCCTAGGCAGCCTCTTCCAATCCTTGGCCACTATTGCAGTGAAGAATTTTTTCCTATTCTCCAGCCAAAACCTCTCCTGGCACAGTTTCAGGCCATTTTCTCTCCTTGTATCACTTGATACTAGGAAGAAGACACTAACCATCACCTCACTGCAACCTCCTGTCAGGGAGCTGTAAAGAGCAATGAGGTGTCCCCTCATTGCCACTCTTCTCCAGGCTAAACACTCTCAGTTCCCTCAGCTGCTCCTCACAAGACCTGTTCTTCAGAACCTTCACCAGTTTTGTTGTTCTTCTCTGGACCTGCTCCAGCCTCTCGATTTCCTTTTGGGAGGGAGTGAGATCTCCCAAACAGAGAAAAGCTAACCCATCAATATCGGACTCTGAAACACCACTGCGAGGTTCCTTTCTGTTTTCTTTCTCCCTCATTTGGCAAAGGTTTAAACCCAAAATACATGGAATGGGACATTTTCAAAAATGGAAATGGGGGTGTGAGGGAGCAGTTTTTAGGCAACAAAAGTAAGTATCAAAACTCTTATATTTATCCCAAACTTCTGCAATGTTCTCCTAGATCTTCAGGAGTTCATAGCAATAATTCTAACCTGCTCTGAAGATTCAAAGGACAAGGGGCAGGGGAGATTTAGGTTGGACATGAGGAGGAAGTTCTGTGAGGCTTGTGAAGTAATGGAACAGGTTACCCAGGGATGTGTTTGAGACCCCACCCCTGGGTACATTCAAGACCAGACTTGATGTAGCCCTGGAGGCTTCGACAAAGCAAAGTGAAGGTTGTTGGAATAACAATGGAAGTGCCAAGCAGCCAGTGCTGCTGTAGTTCTGAGTAATATCCCTAGGCATTAAGACATGTCAAGATTTAGGAAGTTTATCTTCTGTCAAACAAATGTCAATGGAGCAGGAAAGATAATTTGCAGGGAGATTACTTGCAAGGTAAGCAACAAAGAGGGAGTTGAACACTAACTGAAATTCTGGACTCAAAAAAGAAAGTAAAACGTATCAGGCAGATAATAAAGTGAGTATCAGCTCTAAGCCTTCACTTTTGAAGGGCACTGAAGGGGTACTTCCACCTAATCTATCTCCAGAAGTGCAAAAGTGAGTTGTCTAGGTCTAAGAGAGCTGCTAGCTTCCCTTTGTACTTTATTGAGAGAGTCAGGCTCTTCCAGGGCGATGCATCTCAAGCATTTCAGATATTTGTCTTACAAAGGAATGAATCTGATGAGCATACACCTCAAGTGTTGTGTTCAGTTTTGAGCCACTCACTATAGGAAGGACATTAAGGGTCTGGAGTCTGTCCAGATAAGGGCAAGGAAGCTCAAGAAGGGTCCAAAGCACATGGCCTACAAGGAGGGGCTGAGTGAGCTGGGGATTGTTCAGTCCTGAGAAGAGGATGCTGATGGGAGACCTCATTGGTCTCTACAGCTAACTGAAGGAAGGTTGGGTCAAGGAGAGGCCCAGCCACTTCTTGATGACAAGTGACAAGACCAGAGGAAATGGTTACAAACGGCACCAGGGGATGTTCAGGCTGGACATCAGGAGCTAGTTCTTCACTGAAGGGGTTCTCAAACGTGGAACAGGCTGTCCTGGGCAGTGGTGGAGTCAACATCCCTGGATCTGTTCAACTGGTGTGTGGACCTGGCACTTCAGGATGTAGTTTAGTGTTGAGCATTCAGTGCTGGGTGGAGGGTTGGACTGGATGACCTTCAAGTTCTCTTCCAACCAGATGTATTCTTTGGTTCAATGTGATTACGAAGATTCTTCTGGCTTCTTACAGGGAGTCTATACAATTAACTCATAGTTAAGTAACTGTAAGTGAAATGTCCAAAGCTTCGTGAAATGAGTATTACACTTCTAAGCAGATAGCCAACATCTGACCAATTCAGTACAGGAGAGCACTGCACATGTGGTTACCTAAACATATGGGGACAATTTTTGTTCCTAAAGTTAATCCTGAAGTACATTCAGTGATATTGCATTTAAAAGAGGAAAGAAGTCAGAGCACAGAGCACCAAAAGTCTGCATTGTTTTGAAAATAAAAGAAATAATTTAGCCTTTCAAAAATGAGAGTGGAAGGAGCCAGAAAGGGTCCTTTATCTACCCTGCTGCCCAAGGCAAGAACAGCCTGGCATAATTAAAATCTAACAGACATTCATGTTCTCTCTTCATAAAAATCCACTGCTTCCAAAGCTAAGTGTGTCCAGCATTGTCAACCTCCATCAGCTCTCAAGTCCTTCTGCTGTATTTGCTGTTCTGTTAGAGCAGGTAAGAATGTGCACAGTCTATCAGCCAAATCCTTTGCATACTGTGGGATGGCTGCAGAGCCATGAATGCTATGAATGATCCACCTGCTGAAAGAATTCCCTCAGTGAGCCCCTCTGAACGTGAGAAAAGCAGGTCTTGGTTGCACTGTTTCTACAGCGCTGGCTGATAAGAGAGCTGGCTGATGAAGAAGAGAAAAACATCTTGGGCAAGGTAGCAAGTACATGTTAGAAGAAAAGGGTGCATGAATAGATAAGAATTACCAATGAGAAATCGAATGGTGCAAACTGGGAGAGACTTGTGCTATAACTTGTGCTGAACAATACTTCAATCACATTGATTCAGCAGTATTGATTCCATGCTTCTTCATGAGAGCATACAATCATAGAATTGTTCCAGTTGGAAAAGATGGCTGAGGTCACTGACTCCAACCATCAACCTGAGACCACCATAGTCTCCAAACCATGTCCTAAAGAGCTATGGTGCATGGTTAGTTTTGCTGAGATTCAGACAGAGGATTCATGGGAAATTACTACATCTTATTTTAATTCAGGAAAAAAAACAAACCAAAAAACAGTGTGGCTTACAAATAATTAAGAAGGGCAGAGAAATCTGATACACTTTTAAAGGGAGCAGAGCAATCTGATGCACTTTTAAAGGTAGGTGAGGTCTGCAATACTATTAAATCATACGAGCACCTTACAAACACTGCTGATAGAAAACTGAGAAGCATTTTGCAAGTAGGAAGGGAGATCAATGAAAAACTCATCCAAATCAAAGGCAAGAGAAAGACAGTTTACTAAGAAAACTCATCCTCCATTAACTCTGTTGGTTAATAAAGTGTCTGAAGACACCTAATTTAAATTTTGAGAACAAGTGCAAAATGAGGTACTTAACCTCTCTCTGGTGAGAGGAAAGAATTGCTCCTCACCCAGTAATTTCACAGAATCACAGCACATACTCAGCTGGCAGAGACCTTCAAGATTATCCAGTCCAACCCTCAACCCAGCACTGAAGGGCCAACACTAAACCATGTCCCTAAACATCAGGTCTGTACTTTGCTTGAACAGCTTCTGGGATGGTGATGCCACCACTGCCTTGGGCAGACCATTCCAATGTTTGAGAAAACTTTCAGTGAAGAAATATTTCCTAACATCCAGCCTGAACCTCTCCTGGTGTGGGTTGAAACCGTTTCTTCTTGTCCTGTTGCCAAGTGAGTGTTTAACCATGAATCAGCTTTAATGCAGATAAGGACAATCAAGATGCTCTCATTAGTGCTGACATCACTGAGTGGGCTGGTTTGGCCATTCTGCATCTGCTCTTATGAACAGTCACAGGTTGCATTGGGTTGGAAGTGACCCTCAAAGGTCATCTTGTCCAACCTCCTAGCAGTCAGCAGGAACACCTCCAACTAGATCAGATTGTTCAGAACTCCAACAAATTTGACCTTGAATGTCTTCAGGGATGGGGCCTCAACCACATCCCTGGGCAACATGTTCCAGTGTTTCACCCAGCTCAACTCCAAAATGAATAAATGACAACTCCAGGGCCAAAGATGGACTCCTACCTGTATACAGATCTTTTTTCCCCCCCCAAGAACAAGTTTTCTTGAACACTTCAATTCTTTCAAGCTCAACTTCTGATTAAATCAATCCAGTGTCCAAGTTCTGGACATATGTTATCTTTGCATCATAGCACGATTGGGTTTTACAGCTTTCCAATTCACATTTTGATTAAAAAAGCCAAACCAACCAACCAAAAAAACCCCAAAAAACCCTCCAAAACCCAAAACCAACCAACCACTCCTTTGGCCTTCCTTTGCCTCTTTGTTCTGAGATTTCTGCATCCATATCTGAGCAGTAAACAGCAATTTTAAGACTACAAATAATGAACTTCTGAAAGTTCATTTCCACTTGGACAGATGCCTCCAGGCAAAATCAGGCTGATTTGTGAATATTTTAGCATACCAAGTTGCTTTATAAAATATGCATATCGTAATTTGTGAGAGAGGGGGTTTTTCAAAGCGCTGTAAAAAAGCAACCACTTTACTGCTGCACCAGACAGGAAGCAGGCTGCAATAAGAACTTATCAAGGCATCTGCCACGAGAATTTTATTTGAGACAAATATAGGCAGACATCAAGGAAGAAAGACTGAGGTTGGAAAAATGAGTTTGCTTCAGCAGCATCTGCTGCAGGTAAAGGAAAATTGTTACGGTGTCTGTAAGGCTCTGACAGCTGACAGGAAAAGCTTTATGGCTTCAGAACTAAAAGTCAGTCCAGGTACCTGAGGGATGATTACAGAGTCACAGATTGTGTTAGGATGGAAGGAACTCTCAAAGGTCATCTTGTCCAACACCTACAGTCAGCAGAGATACCTCCAGCTACAGCAGGCTGCCCAGGGACACATCAAGTCTGATCATGAATGTCTTCAGGGACAGGGCCTCAACCACATCCCTGGGCAACATGTTCCAGTATCTCACTATTCCCATTGTGCATAACTTCCTCCTGATGTCCAACCTAAATCTCCCCTGCTTCAGTTTCAAACTATTGCCCTCATCCTATCACTACAAACCCTTCTAATTAGTCCCTCCACAGCCTTATTGTAGGTCCTCTTCAGACTTTGAAATGCAGTTCTAAAGTCTCCCTGGAGCCTTCTGTTCTCCAGGCTGAACAGCCCCAATTCTATTAGCCTATTCCCATAGGAGAGTTGATCCAACTCTCTGATCATCCTGGTGGCTTTCCAGACTGACACCAGTGGGTCCATGTCTCTCTTTTGTTGAGGTCCTCATAGCTCGACACAGCACTGCAGGCAAGATCTCAGCAGAGCAGATCAGAGGGGCAGAATCACCTCTCTCTATCTGCTGGCCATGCTGCTTTTGATGCAGCCCAGGCTGCCATTGACCTTCTGGGCTGCCAGTGCCCTTCTGGGCTGCCAGTGCCTATTGCTGACTCATGTCCTGCTTCTCACTCATGATCACCCCCAAATCATTTTCTGCAGGGCTACTCTCAATTTCATCATACCCCACTCTGAACTGATATTGAGGGTTGCCCTGACATAGGTGCAGGACCTTTTTCACTTCACCTTTTTTAACATCACATGACTCTTCTCAGTCCACCTCTTCATCCTCTCCAGGTCCCTCTGGATGGCCCCATCCCTCAGTCTTATCAACCACACCACTCAGCTTAGTGCCATGTGCACACTTGCTGAGGGTGCCTCAATCTCTATTTGTACTGATATTGAACAGCACTGGTCCTAATGACAGACCCTTGAGAGACACCACTTGCCAGCTATCTATCTGGACATCAAGTTGTTGACCACTACTCTTTGTCCAACAAATCTACATTTCTCCATCTTAGAGATGGACGTTGCAGGGGGTGAAGAACTGCCTCCAAAACCCTGAAATCTGAAAGGGAGTGACAAGAAAGGAGTCTGACTCAACAATTAGCTGGACAAGTTACAAGTCCCTAAGCAGCTCCATATACCATGGACAGGTTCTTGGGCAATTCAGACCTGGATAATTGTGTTTATGTAGGACCTAGAGTAGAAGTCGTTCTGTGTATGGTTTCAGCTTGTGAACATCTGCAAAGTGTTTCTGCAGCTGCTGTAGGGTTGTGGATTTACAGCAGCCTTATCCATGTTAACTCTTGAATCACTGAATCACAGAATGGTAGGAATCACAGGTTGGGAGGAAATTCCAGAGATCATCCAGTCCAACACCTCCTATCAAAGCTGGGTCACCTAGGGCAGGTCACACAGGAATGTGTCCAGATGGGTTTTGAAATTCTTCAGTGAAGGGAACTCCACAACCTCTCTGAGCAGCCTGCTCCAAGGCTCCATCACCCTCACAGCAAAGAAGCTTCTTTACAGGTTGAGGTAAAACTTCCTGTGTTCCTGTTTGTATCCTTTGCCCCTTGTCCTATCACAGAACACCACTGAAAAGAGTCAAAGAATCACAGAAGCATCGAGGTTGGAAAAGACCCTCAGGATCACCAAGTCCAACTTATATCCCTACTCTACAAGATTCACCTTAAACCATATCACTAAGCACCACATCCAAACGACCCTTAAATACATCCAGGGTTAGTGACTCTGACACCTCCCTGGGCAGCTCATTCCATGCCTGACCACTCTCGCTATGAAAAACTTTTTCCTAATGTCTGATCTAAACCTCTCCAGTCTCAGCTTGAGGCCATTCCCCCTTGTTCTGTCTCCAACTACCTGTGAGGAGAGACCTGCTCTAGCCTCTCCACAGTGTCCCTTCAGGTTGCTGTAGACAGCAACAAGGTCTCCCCTCTGCCTCCTCCTACTCAAACTAACCATCCCCAGCTCCCTCAGTCACTCCTCATAAGATTTATTCTCTAGGCCCTTCCCCAGCTTCCTTGCCCTCCTCTGGACCTGCTCCAGCACCTCCACAGCTCTCCAGTATTGCAGTGTCCAAAACTGATCACAATACTCGAGGCGTGACCTCACCAAAGCTGAGTACAAGGGGACAATCACCTCCCTGCTCCTTCTGGCCACAGCATTTTCAATACAAGCCAGGATGCCATTGGCCTTCTTGGCTGCCTGCACACATTGCTGTCTCATATTTAGCTGCTTGTCTGGCCCCTTCTTCTTGACATCCGCCCTTCAGATAGTTATAGACATCGATCAGATCCACTCTCAGTCTTCTTCAGACTAAACAGCCCCAGATATCTCAGTCTTCCCTGCTCAGACATCCTTGTAACCTCCAACGGACTCTCTGCAGTATATCCCTCTCTCTCTTCAACTGGGGAGCCTAGAACTGGACACAGTACTCCAGATGTGGTTTCAGCAGGGCAAAGTTGAGGCAGGAAAAATATGCCTTGAAACTCTTGCTTTTGTTGATAATAAAAGGTGTGTGTGTGTCTAGAGAGTTGCTGAGGGTTTTGGCTACTTTTGGTTTGTTTAGTTGTTTGGTTTTTCTTTTTTTTTAAATGCAATAATTTGTCCTATTGGATGGCAAACTCCTTGGATGTACTCCTCTGCACAAATTAAAACCATTAAAAGAAATTAAAACCATTTCTTTTCTTCTTAGGCCTCCCTATTATTTACTTAAACCGAGAGCTCAAAGGCACTTAAAGCATTAGCTGTGTTAGTTGCGATTCCATTTAACCTGCCAGGGTTTTTAACTGTCAATTAGGTCAACACTTCCCATTTAGTACTGGGGGAGGAAGCCTCTTCCTCAGCCTCATTGCCATTCGCTCTTAGGAGGTAGATAGTCCATATGGCTCCAACTGAGCCAAAGAACCAGAAGGTTTGTTTCTGAGTCATAAACAGCTTGTTGGCTGACTTCAGCAAGGACATGGTTTTGATCATTGGTGCTGATAACCACAGGTAACTCACCAGACAGCACGTAAAGAAAATAAAAAAGAAGGTCAGGAAAGGTAGAACGCAGCTTGCCCAGCTGGACGAAGTAAGACTGATATCTAAGCTCTGTAACAAATCATTGAGTGGGTAGCAGGAGTATAGAGAGTAAAATTTGACCAAAAATGCTGTTATCATCTAGCTACAATAGAACTCATCTAGCAGTAACACACAAAAAATAGTCAAATAATCATGGGGCCAAGAGGGCAAACGGCATCCTAGGGTGCAGCAAGAAAAATGTGTCCAGCAGGTTCAGGGAGATTCTTCTCTCCCTCTACTCTGCTCTGCTGAGACCATATCTGGAATATTTGGCCCAGTTCTGGGCTCCACAACTGAAGAGAGAGAGATCTGCCAGAGAGAGTCCAACAAAGACTTACGAGGTGACTGGGGGACTGGAACATCTCTGCCATGAGGAAAGACGAAGAGACCTGGGACTGTTTAGTCTTGAGAGAAGAAGTTTGAGAGGGGATCTTATGAATGTCTATAAATAGACAGAGAGGGGTGGGTGTCAGGATGAAGGTGATGGTCTATTTTTGGTGGTGTCCAATAATAGAACAAAGAACAACAGGTACAAGCTGGAACTCAGGAGATTCCACCTCAGCATGAGGAGACACTTCTTTACTATGAGGGTGCTGCAGCCCTGGAGCAGGTTGCCCAGAGAGGTTGTGGAGTCTCCTTCTCTGAAGAATTTCAAGACCCGTCTGGATGTGTTCCTGTGTGACCTGTACTAGGTGATCCTGCTTTGGCACAGGACTTGGTCTAGATGATCTCCACAGGTCCCTTCCAACACCTACCATACTCTGATTCTGTAACCCCTTTCCTCCAAATTTCCCTCAGGTCTGATTTTCCTGTTAATACCCCTTAAAGTGTAAATTCCTTGAAAGGTAAATGCCCCTTCCTTGGTAGTCAGTCAATTAATAGCTAACCAATGGCATCATGCTTCTTGTAGCTACAAAAACTCATCACTCTGCTTTTCTGCAGAGTCATCCTTCAGTCAAGTATTACAGAGAGAAAGCTGGAAAAAGAAGAGATGCTATGTCAGAAGGAAGTTCTGCACAATAAGAGTGGTGAAATACTGGAACAGGCTGCCCGGAGATGTGTTTGATGCTCTGTGTTTGGAGGCATTCAAGATCAGCCTTAACATATCCCTGGGCAGCCTGCTCTAGTTGGAGGTGTCCCTGCTGCTTGCAGGGGGGTTGTACAAGGTGACCTTTGAGGATCACTTCAACCCAATGCAATCTGTTAATATATGTAAAAGAAACCAAATATTTATCACTCTTCTAGAGGACAGAGTCAGATCCTCTTGCTGCAGTCTTCATTCTGACTAGTATTACCAGCTGCTACAAAATGCAAGTAGCCTTCCCCTTCCATCATTCAACCTGCAGATATAAGATTATGGAGAGAAAAAAAATCTAATCTCCATCTATCTGTCTGGTAAACTGCATCTCAAGGACTTTCAAATTCTTTCACAAAATGATTCGCCTTCACAGGTGCCTAAGAGAATGCTAAAAATATGAACAACTTCCCTGGTCAGTCTGTGTGAGCAAGCGAGGTCACCAAAGTCGTGAGTCATCGCCCTTACAGGGCCTGTGACTAGACACAGAAATGCAGGATAACCTACCCACAAACACAGCTACCTTCACATGAGCATCAAAAGGGGGAGACTGACACTCCAGAAGGCAGAGCCACTTTCCAGGAAGACCTGGGCTGTTTGAAGGAGGGGGTTAGCGAGAACCTTACGAAGTTCAAATGGAGACAAATGTAGAGTCTTGCACCCGGGATTACAGAATCCAGGAGTGCAGCTCAGAGTGAGATCCATCTGACTGGAGATCAGCCCTGTAGAAAGGGACCTGAGGACCTTGGTGGACAAGAAGCTCAGTATGAGTGCACAGTGAGCTGTGGGGACAAAGAAAGCCAACAGGATGCTGGGTGCATCAACAAGGACATTATCAACAGGGACAAAGAAGACATTGTCCTAATCTGCCCAGTGCTGGTCAGACCACACCTGGAGCACTGTCTGCAGTTTTGGCTCTTGCTACACAAAAAAAAAACTGTGGAGAAGCTGGAAAGTGTCCAGAGAAGGCCAGAAGAATGATCAGAATCCTGGCAGCCCTGCATGTGAGGAAAAGCTGAGGGAGCTATGTTTGTTCAGTCTGCAGAAGAAGGCTTAGGGGAGACCTTGTCACCATGAACCAGGACATAAAGGGTGGCTACCAGGAGGACGGAGACTCCTTTTTTACAAGGAGTCCCATGTTAAAGAGAAGGGGTGATGGTGACAAGTTCCTGCTGGGGAGATTCCCATTGGATTCCAGAAGAAAATGTTTCCCCATGAGAACAGTTGGACATTGGAATCATCTCCCAAGGGAGGCAGCGGAGTCTCCTCCACTGGGCAGTTTGAAGACACAGCCTGACAGGGCCAGATCATTTCAACTCTACTGTGAACTAAAAAGGTTGGAACAGATGATCTTTGGGGTCACTTCCAACCTGGCATTCTGTGACTGATGAGGACTCACAGAACTATTAAGAGTGTGCACAATGGACTCAGGATTGACATCAGATTTTCAAACATAATTCTCACACTTTAAAAAAAGAAAAAAACTATTAGACCTTAAAAATGTTAATAAGTCCCCAAAACCCCAAAACCCCCAGATGTCTTGCTTTCTAGACATCTGCTTTGATGGAGGATGGATTATTTTGAAAATCTGGATCATAAAGCTCCTAAAATCCACAAAGGCAGATCCACTTTGAGTGGATCACACTACACCATGTGTTCAGGGGATTGCTCAGTTCTGGTGAGGAGCAGCTGAAGGAACTGGGAGTGTTTTGCCTGGAGAAGAGGAGGCTGAGGGCAGACTTCTTGCTTTCTACAACTGTCTGAAAGGAGATTGCCGTGGGTGTTGGTCTCTTCTCTCTAATATCAGGAGCTAGGAGAGGAAATGGCCTGAAATTGTGCCAGGGGAGGTTTAGGTTGGAGATGAGGATGAATTTCTTTGCTGTAATAGTGGTCAGGCATTGGAACAGGCTGACCAGGGAGGTGATGTAGGACATGGTTTGATGGCTATGGTGGTGTGAGGCTGAGGTTCGGATTGGATGATTTTAAAGGTCTGCTGCAACCAAAACAATTCTATGATCAGCCATCAAGTTAGTTGCCAAAATGAGGATGAAATGCAGGCAGAAAAGAGATACAGAGGAGCATAAATTTGCAGTAACACTTCTTCCAATGCTTCTACTGCTTCAGTTTTGAATATACTTCATTGCAAATCACTCTTTCCCCAGGACCCCCCTCCTCTTCTTGTTCCTGCTGAGTTGCATGCCTGAGCAGATGGTTTCTCATATTCCTTTGGGAATTGATTTGCTTAATTGTCATCTAAGTTAATTTCAACTTTTATGGTAATGGCAGAGTGATTTTGTTGGAATTTCGGTGTAGGACTATTCCCTAGCAGTGGAAAGGGATGTAGCATTTGAAAAAAAATCCCAAAGCCTACATGTTGAGTGCTTGTGGTTGCAATATTTTTATTTTACTGACATAGGAGTCTGCTAGGGACTTGTCTAACTGAAACAGAAATGGGGTTTTAAAAAATTGCTTCTTTCCTTTGCCCCATTCTATACCCTCCTCTTCATTAATGCATGAAGGCAAATCAATTTATTAATTCATAGAATCAGAGAAGGGTTTGGTTTGGACCTTAAGATCATCTAGATCCAACCCTCTGCCATGGGCAGGGAGACCTTCCACTAGCCCAGGTTGCTCAAGGCTTTATCCAACTTGGCCTTGAATACCTCCATGGAAGGAGCATCCACAACCTGCCTGGGCAACCTGTTCCAGAGTCTCACCTTGCTTTTCCTGTGCAAAAACTTTAAATTTCAGATGCACGTTTTAACCATTTAACTGCTGTCTCTATACCTTGACATGAAGAAGTGACATCTGTCACTACTTCCACCCAATACACAACTACTTGTCCAATGCAGAAAAGCTCTCTTGTCTTTTGCCTGGATGACCTTTGGCTAGTCTGACATAGATGTAACATACAGAAACACACAATGGTAGGAGTTGGAAGGGACCTCAGAAAGTCATCAAGTCCACCTTGCTTGCCAGAGCAGGATACAGATATCATCAGCTGGGAAAAAAACATGAAGTAGAAGCCAAATTGTTGTCAAAGGAGCTTTATCCACAACTAAGGGAAAGTTCAAAACTGATGTGCTGTAGCTAAACATAAACAGGGAAGAAAGAGAAAGAATAAAACTAGGAGAAATGAAACACTATTTCTATTAAGTCCCGAAAGTATTTTTCACCATTGATCACCTCTTCAACACTAAAATGTTTCTGTGTCAGGAGGGAAATATTTATTTTCCACTGCTTCTCCTCACAAAAATGATTCTGCAGAACAAAATCTGTGCCACTGCTCAGACATATCTGACTTAGTCACATATGTGACTTCCTATCCTCAAATCTGCCTCCAAGCACCCTCAAGTTTACCCACCTTTAAATATTCCAGATTACTGGTGCTTCTTCCTCTCCAGAGAGAGATTACTCCAAATAAATATGGAGTAAAAATTCTCTGGGCTAAAAAAAAGTACTTGTATTTTTCTATTTTGCTTGGTTTTACACCATTTTTAATGAGTGTAATAAATCATGCCACTCCTCACCTCCCAGCTTCCAACGAGTAAAAAACCTGATAGAAGACATTGTTTTTCTTCTTCTCTTTTAATTTTTTAAAATCTTTTTTTTTTTTTTTGCATGTGATGAGGATGCTTTGTCTCATCTCTAAGAAATACTGCCGAACAGAATCACGGAATGGTCACAGGATGGTCAGAATGCACAGAAATTCAGAATCCATCAGATTGGAAGAGACCCTCAAAGGTCATCTTGTCCAACCCCATGCAGTCATCAGGGACACTTCCAAGTAGAACAGGTTGCTCAGGGCTCCATTAGGTTTGACCTTGAATGACTCCTGTGTTGGGGCCTCAACCACGTCCCTGGGTAACCTGCTCTGGGGTCTCACCACTCTCATTGTGCAGAACTTCCTCCTGATGTCCAACCTAAATCTTCCCTGCTCCAGTTCCAAACCACTGCCCCTTGTCCTGCCACCTGTGACGGTTTGGGAGCTACCCGCTCCCCACCGTAAATTCACCAGACTAGACTCAGTTGGCTGGAAGTTACATTTAGAACTTAGCACAGTTTACAAGCACATATATACAGACTATACACAAATATTTACAGTTATATACAAGTTAAAAGCAATACAGAAACACAAAATCCCCCCCAAAACAGTCAGACTGCCAGGAGGCTCCTGACCCAAACTGCCTTCCCCTCTTTCCTTCACTTCAGAAATAACCAGATCAATCCCCTTGTATCTCACATGATAAATCTGAAGAGATCTGAGATGAGATGTCAAAAAGACCACAAGTAGGTTAGAGGAAAAAGGTTAGACTGGATTAAAATGTTATGGCAGATGCAATCACACAGACTGCCAGAGAGAGACCAAGAAGTGAGGACTAACTGAGAAGTGTGTGAGGAGTATTTTATCTTACGTTTTGACTACTTGCTTCTCTCAGCAGAAGACTGAGTGATATAGATCACTGTTTACTCCTCACAGCCAAAGATTTAGTTTCTCTCAGTAAAATATTCCAATTAGTCTCAAACCAGCACATACCACAGACCCTTCTAAATAGTCCCTCCCCAGCCTGCCTATAGGACCAGTGCAGATATTGAAAGGCATTTCTAAGGTCTCCCTGGAGTCTTGTCTTCTCCAGGCTCAGCAGTCCACATTCTTTCAGCCTGTCCCCAAAGAAGAGGTGCTCCAGCCCTCTGATCATCTTGGTGGCCCTCCTCTGGACCCACTCCATCAGGTTCATGTCAATCTTGTGTTGTGCGGGCACAACGCTCCAGGTGAGGTCTCTCCAGAGTGGAGCACGGTGGCATCATCTGCTCTCTCTCACCTGCCCTTTGCTTCAGTAGAGAAAAGAATCCAGAGATGAAGAGGCAGATGCCACTATAACCTCTTCAGTGTGAGTGCAATTCAGAAGGTCAAAATTCTTACTGTACAAAATTATTAACTTAACCTATTCCTGCAACAGTGCCAAGTCATTACAGACCACACAAATATCAGCAGCTTCAGATGGCTGAAGCAGTGAATTTCAAGTCAAAATCTATCGTTCCCCATTTTATTTTTTTTTTCCACAGTTACTTCAGTCTTCCTTTTACCTTACTTTTTTTTTGTGTACATTTTCCTCTTTAATTAAACTTGGTTTCACCAGCTGGCTATTTTGAGAAGTGGCAGTAAAAATACTGCACTTATCTTTAATTCTCCCATATTGAATATAAAAAACCCAACACAAACCCCAACAAACCAAATCAGAAAAGGAAGTTCATGCACTGATGCCTTACAAAGAGACCAAAAGAAAAGGTGCAATCTGTCTGCAGAACAAAACACAGTTCCCATGTTGAAGAGTTTACAGCTTAAATAGGAGGAGAAATGACACCCAGGAAGGCAAATTAATTGGCTGTGTCACAGTCATTCAGTACCATAGGTACAAGTAGTCTCTGAAGTGCCACACTTCCTTACTTTGACTGCTCCTTTCACCAGAAGAGCAACACCATCCTCAGAAACTATTCTGCCTGCCTTGCTAAATGTGGCTAATCACACTGATTGCATGAGGTTCAAGTCACAGTGCAGGGTCCTGCAGCTGGATGGGGCCAATCCCAGACAGAAATCCAGACTGGGTGCAGAGTGCATTAAGAGTAGAGTCTTGGAGGTGCTGGTTGCTGAGAAGCTCAGCATGGGCCAGCAGTGCCCTCATGCAGCCCAGAAGGCATCTGTGAGCTGGGCTGCAGCAAAAGGACTGTGGATAGCAGGGCAAGAGAGAGGATTCTGCCCCTTTACTCTGCTTTGCTCAGATCACACCTCCAATACTGCATCCAGTTCTGGTGTTCCCCAGCATAAGAAGGACGTAGAGCTGTTGGAGAGAGTCCAGAGGAGGCCACAAAAATGGTCCAAGAGCTGGAGTACCTCTACTATGAGGACAGGCTGAGGGAGCTGGGGTTTATCAACCTGGAGAAGAGATGGCTTCAGGGAGACCTTAGAGCTGCCTTCTGGTACCAGAAGGGATCCTACAGGAAGGCTGCAGAGGGACTTTTCATCAGAGTGTCTAAAGACAGGACAAGGGAGAATGGTTTGAAGCTGAGGGAGAACAATTTTAGACTGGATCTTAGGAAGAAATTCTGTAGTATGAGGGTAGTGAGACACTAAAATAGGCTGCCCAGGGAGGTTGTGGATGCCTCCTGCCTGGAGGTGTTCAAGGCCAGGTTGGATAGGGTCTTGAGCAGATGAGTCTAGTTGAGAGGCATCTCTGTCCATGGCAGGGAGGTTGGAGTAGATGTCTGAGGTTCCTTCCAACCTGAACCATTTGGTGATTCTATCAATCTCTCCTTTTTTTTAACAAAACGATATTTTTTTTATTTTTTTTTTTTTTTTAAGGAATCTTGTCTATTTCCTATGAAGCAATGCTTTGTTGTCCTTTTAGAATATTTCCCTCATTACAGAAACTGCAGCAGCTTACTCCTGTTCTCTTTAAATGGGCAAAGTTTTTTTATATGTGTCTTACCCATTAGTAAATATCTCAGGGAATGGAGTATGAATGAATATTTTTATTCAGAAAGAAAGGAAAATTTCATTCTCCTTGTCATGTAAAAATCCTTTTTTTTTTTTGGGTCCCGTTTTATTTGTCTTTGTCTTTTCTTCTCCCAAATAACCTTGTAGAGAAGAGAGAATAAGTAGAAAGTTGGCATTTACCACAGAAACAGACTTACTAAGAAGCAGAGCCTCCTATTCTTAAGGATAAAATGAATAAGAAATTCATATCAGAGAAGGACAAAAATCTTGGTGTTTTCTACCACCTTTGAAAAATGCAACCATGTAATTTTTAAGGGTCATGGTCAGATACTGCAATATTTTGCCCAGGATGGTGGTGGAGTCACCATCCCTGGAGGTGTCCAAGAAAAGTGTGAACATGGCACTGTGGGACATGGTTTAATGGCCCTTTTGACAAGCCCTTGTCAAAAGTCCCTTCCCAGCTTCCTTTTAAGCCTCCTTTAAGTACTGGAAGGCTGCCTAAGGTCTCTCTGGAGCCTTCTGCATACTTAACAGCCCCAACTCTCTCAGTCTGTCCCCACAGGATTTGTTAGGAATGACAAAGATTTCCCCTCGTGTGTATAACCTCCAAGTCTCATGCCATGATCTCATGATGCATTTTTCACATGCAGGTAAATGTCCAGAGAGGTGTGACTGATGCCACATGCTGCTGTGACAATGTTTTCTCTTAATCTATTAAATTAGTCCCAGCACTGTGGTGGCATTGAAAGTCAATTATTCAAAATCTAGCAGCAGCAAAGTAGAATCAAGTGATTTCCTTAATGGATTTTAAATGAAAGACATAAAGAAAAATCTCTTTTGTTAAGTGCTTGAAGGGTGCTTTTCCCCAGTGCCAGCAGCTCTGGAAATGTTCATGCTGACCGTAGAGCCATGCATTTTCCTTGTCCTTTCCTTGTCATATGTTATGAGGTGAATTTGTTTCCCGTGGCTGTGGAGTAGAGTTGGTCACACTATTTGTTTCGAGTAAATTATCCAATGAATCTTATTTTTATGACTACATTATTTCTGACTAGGATCTATCATTATTTGACTGCTTCTGCAAATGGCAAATATTCTCTGGTGAACAATTTCACCCCCCACCACCACCCCCTTCCCTTTCCTCTTTAATCAGTTGTCAAATTAATTGCATGACATATTGTATGAGGCTGTTTACTTCTGTTCTTTAAGTAACTTTCAGAACACCAGCAGCTCAAAGCAGAGCTGCTCACAAATTCCCTGAAATGTTTTGTGGTTATTTTTTTTTTTCTTTCCACACCAAATATATTCCCTCAGGAAGGCACTCATGGGATCATTTAGGCTGGAAAAGAACTTTAGGATCATCAAGCCCAATCATGATCTAACCCTACCAAGTCTGGTAGTAAACCACAGCCTTCAGCATCACATCTCTGCATCTTTTAAACATGCCCATGGATTGAGATTTAACCATCTCTGTGGGCAGCACCTTCCAGTGCTTGGCAACCCTTTCAGTCAAAAATGTTTTTCTAATATATAAACCTAACCTCCCTTGGTTCAACCTGAGGCCATTTCCTCTTGTCCTATTACCTGATACTAGGGAGAAGAGACTAAGTCCCACCTTACTCCTTTGAAGGAGCTGTAGAGAGCAATGAGGTCTCCCATCAGCCTCTTCTTCTCCATACTACACAACCCCAGTTCCCTCAGCTGCTCCTCACCAGACCTGTTTTCCAGACCCTTTACCAGCTTTCTTGTCTTTCTCTGGACCTGCTCCAACACCTCAATGACTTTCTTGTAGGGAGAGGCCCCAGAACTGAATCCAAGACTCAAGATGGCATCTCAGCACTGCTGAGTACAGGTGCACAATCACTTTCCTGGTCCTGCTGGCCAGGCTGTTGCTGATATGAGTGAGGTAGACTCAGGAAATTTCCAGACTTGTCCTGTCTAAAGCCTGTGATGGTCCCTGCACAGACTTGGCTCTCCTCTTTGGCCCTTCAAGGATGTGTGCTATCTTTTCTCCTTATAGTCAAAGACTTTCATAGCATGAGCAAAATCCAAGACATAGGCCAGAAGAAAATAAATTGCTCCTGTCACTCAAAAAGGAAAACAAAAACTGTCACAGTGTTTCTAGCTATCTAAGTTTTAAAAGCCTCACATTCATTATCTCACACCAATCTCTCCTTTCCTCTCGGTTTATAAAAGATGAAATTATCCAGGATCTGAGCTACCAGCTCAGAAAGGTCCTTCACAGTGTTACCACTGTCATGAAGGATGTCATCTCTAATCTCCTACTATCAGATTCTCCAGGCCCACAGATGCTGTGCTGCAGTTATGGAGGATATAGGAAGGAGAAGTTGAACCTGTGCTAAGCAACTTTTTTTCACTTCACTTTCCTAAATCCCTGGATTGTGACTTCTAGAAAGATGGAATATGTAAGCTACTGACAGATCACCTAAGTACACAAAGGTTTATAAGGATCAAAAGTAGGTGAACTATGGAGTTCAGGGTCCAGGTATTAAGAACTCCTTCACATCTCCCATCTCTTATTGAGCCTCCTCAGGGAGCCCAAGAACTTTTATTGAAGTCCACTGCACCTGAAACACATTTTCCTAAGAGCTTCTGGTCTTGCTTGGAAACTTCACATTCTTTACACAGTCCCAGATTGCATCAGGTTGGAAGGCACCCTCAAAGGTCATCTTGTCCAACTCCCCTGCAGTCAGCAATGACATCTCCAACTAGAATAGGCTGCTCAGGGACAACTGCATGGCTGGACAACCTGTTCCAGTATTTCACTACTCTCAGTGTGAACTTCCACCTGAAGTCCATCCTAAGTCTACCCTGCACCAATTTCAAACCATTGCCCCTTCAGATATTAAAATGCAGCTCTAAGGTCTCCCTGGACCTTTCTCTTCTCCATACTGAATGGCCCAAACTCTCTCAGCCTGTCCCCCAGAGAGGAACTCCATCCCTCTGATCATCTTCATGCCCTTCTCTAGACTCACTCCATGTCTCTATTCAGCTGGGGCTCCAGAGCTGGACACAGCACTGCAGGTGAGGTCTCAGCAGAGCAGAGCAAAAGGGCAGAACCTTCTCTCTCCATTTGCTGCCCACACTGCTTTGGATACAGCTCAGGCTGCCACTGACCTTCTGGACTGCCAGTGCCCCTTGCTGGCTCCTGCCCAGCTTCTCACCCACCAGCACCCTCAGGTCTTTTTCTACAGGGCTGCTCTCAATCTCATAATTCCCCAGCCTGGACTGATATTGAAGGTTTCCCCAACCTAGGTGAGGACTTTGCACTTTGCCTTATAGAATCTCATGAGATTCTCCTCATCCCACCTCTCCAGGTCCCTCTGGATGGCCCCATCCCATCTTTCAGTCTTATCAACCGCAATACTCAACTTCATGTCACCTGCACACTTGCTGAGGATGCCTCAATTTCTGTCTGTATCATACATTAAGATATTGAACAGCACTGGTCCCAATACTGTGGGACATGACTTTTCAGTCATCTCCATCTGGGCATTGAGCCACTGAAAACTACCCTTTGGATGCTGCTATCCAAACAATTCCTCATCCACCTGTCAACCGACCCATCAAATCCATATTTCTCCAGCTTAGAGAGAAGGATGTTCTGGGGGACTGTATTCTTGAGCCCGCCCTTCCCCTCAGCAACCTTTATTCTAGAAGCTAATTGCTTTGCTTTGCAAAAACCAAGCCTTTAATACTAATTTGGATTCATCTAATTACAGCTCCCAGCCATTGATTCTCATTATGATTTTCATTACTCTATTTAAAAGTCCACAAGTCATGGTTACTTCATGTAGAAGTTCTTACATGATGTAGTCATAGAAACATAGAATGGTTTAGGTTGGAAGAGACCTTAAAGA
>VWZI01017933.1:5951-34253 GCA_013396835.1 Psilopogon haemacephalus
CCCAGACCCCCAGGTCCTTTTCCTCAGAACTGCTCTCCAGCCACTCACCACCCAGCCTGTATTTGTGCTTGGGATTGCAGCGACCCAGGTGCAGGACCTTACACTTGGCCTTGTTAAATTTCATGAGGTTGGCCTGGGCACAGCTCTGCAGCCTGTGCAGGTCCCTCTGGATGGTATCCCTCCCCTCCAACAAGAATCTCCCCACCTCCAGCTTTGCTCCATTCCCCCTAGGCCTGTCACTCCCTGAGAGACTAAAAAGTCCCTCCCCAGCTTTTCTGTAGGTCCCCTTCAGATCCTGGAAGGCCACAAGAAGGTCACCTGGGAGCCTCCTCTTCTCCAGACTGCACAGCCCCAACTCTTTCAGTCTGTCCTCACAGCAGAGGTGCTGAAGCCCTCTAAGCATCCTCGTGGCCCTTCTCTGGACACACTCCAGATCTCCACATTCCTCTTGTCTCAGGGGCTCCACAATTGGATGCAGTACTCCAGGTGAGGTCTCACCAGGGTGGAGTAGAGGGGGAGAATCACCTCCCTGGCCCTGCTGGCCACACTGCTCCTGCTGCAGCCCAGGCTCTGCTTGGCTTTCTGGACTGCAAGTGCACACTGCTGCCTCATCTTGAGCTTTTCATCATCACAGCAGGCTCCACATCCCCCTGGTCTTCTGTGGGTGAAGGAATTTGGTTGGTAGCCACATCTCTGCCTCAGCTACAACCTGGACAGGATGCTATCTCTTGGGTTGGAGGGGCAGCACCATTTCAAGGGTGAAGCCCTCTCCTATCTCAGAAAACACCAGAGGTGGCAGCCTACCTGTCAGCAGAAGCCCCTGGGCTGCCTTGGCTGCCAGGGAAGTGGAAGTTTGGGCCATTCAGAGGCCCCCAGAAGACACTTCTGTTTTCACAGGATGTCAGGGTTTTGAAGGGACTCAAAGACTTCCAGAATGCAGCTTCTGAATGCTATTCCCATCTGCTGCTGAGTCCAGGCTGGGACTTGCCCAGTGCTTGCCCCCAGCATCAGTGGCTCTTCTCTCTTGATCCCCAGAAACTCTTTCCTTCCCCCATGACTCTGAGATTCTGGGATGCTACTTAGAGCTGGATGTGATGGGTCAAACTTCTAGAGTCAGGGTAGCTTGGGAGGCTGTTACTCATGTTTTACTCTTAGCTTGGAAAGCCACATCAAATCCATCTTGTAACAGAATCACAGAATGGAAAGCGTCAGAAGGGACCTCTGCAGATCATCCAGTCCAACACCCTCCTGCTAAAGCAGGGGCACCCACAGCAGCTTGCCCAGCATCAAAATGCCCAGCTGGGACTTTGGAAGCTCTCCAGAGCAGAAGACTCCACACCCTCACCCGTCAGCTGGGGCAGCTCACACTAAATCTCTGGTGTGATGCGGATGCTGTTTTGCTTCAAAAGACTTAACCACAACCACCTCAAAAAACCAACCACAACAACAACAACAACAAAATCTCACCAAGCCCTGTGCTGCCCCAGGCTGTGGGAATCTGCAGAAGCATGCACGAATCCCATCTCCTGTTCGCTGTGAGAGCTCCTTGGAAGGTGAGGAGTGAGGAAGAGGGAGGGAAAGCAAACACCGTGCAAGGGGAATTAGGGACGAGCAGGGGAAAGATAGGTCTCCTTTATGTGCTTTATGAAGATGCAACATGCTTTATTCTTCAGGGAATGGCATAATAATTAGAATTAATAAGATTTTAATGGCGATAGCCTAAGTGCCAAATCTTCACAGTAGGAGGCTTTAGTGCTGTGTGCCACAGGAGTGTTTGCTACTGCGAGCCAAGTGCCGGAGTAAAAATTGCCTTATTACTGTGAGAGGGAAACAGAGAGGAGGTGTGAGGGGGTCTCAGCCACCCAGGGAACCCTGACACATTCTGCAGAGCTCTCCCAAAATCCCAGCAGGGACTGAGGCTCTGAGATCATCCACTCCAACCCCACTGCTAAAGCAGGGGCAGCCCCAGCAGCTTGCCCAGCATCACGATGCCCAGCTGGGCTTGGAAGCTCTCCAGAAAAGGAGGCTACACAACCTCTCTGGAGCAGCCTGCTCCAGGCCTCCAGTACCCTCAAAACAAGCAATTCTCTTCTCCTCTTCAGCTGGAACCTCCTGGCTTCCAGTTTGTGCCTACTGCCCCTTGTTCTGTCCCTGGGCACCACTGACAAGAGTCTGGCCCCAGATTCTTGCCCCCCACAGCTCCTTTAGTTCTTGCTGAGCATTGAGGAGATCCCCTCTAGGGCTCCTCTTGTGCAGCCCAGACAGCAACCATGTGCTGGGCTGCAGCAAGAGCAGCTGTGGGCAGCAGGGCAAGGGAGGGGATTCTGCCCCTTTGCTCTGCTCTCCTCACACCCCACCTGCAGCACTGTGTGCAGCTCTGCAGCCCCCAGCACAAGAAGGACATGGAAGTGTTGGAGCCAGTGCAGAGGAGGCCACCAAGATGCTGAGAGGGATTCAGCAGCTCTGCTGTGAGGACAGGCTGAGAGAGTTGGGGCTCTGCAGGCTGGAGAAGAGAAGGTTTCCAGGAGACCTTGCAGTGGCCTTCCAGGAACTGAAGGGGGCTCCAGGAGGGCTGGGGAGGGACTATTGATAAGGTCTTGTAATGAGAGGATGGGGAGGAATGGGTTTAAAGTGGTAGAGGGAAGATTGAAAGTGGATGTTAGGAGGAAGTTGTTTGCAGTGAGGGTGGTGAGACACTGGCACAGGTTGCCCAGGGAGGTTGTGGAGCACAGAATCACCCGATGTGATCTTTGATCACATCGGGTGATTCTGCCACCCACAACCTCCCTGAAGGTGTTGAAGGCCAGGTTGGATGAGTCCTTGAGCAACCTGTTCTAGTGGGAGGTGTCCCTGCCTATGGCACTGGGGGGTTGGAACTGGCTGAACTTTGAGGTCCCTTCCAACCTAAACCATTCTATGATTCTATGATTCTGCAGGCTTCACAGCCCCAGGGCTCTCAGCCTTTCCTCCTCACAGGGATGCTCCAGGATGCTTCTGTGGAGCTTTCAGCACCAGATGTAGATGTACTGGATCTAAACCCTTCTAAGGCTGCAGACAACATGTTGGTTTTTCTCCTGGGAAGAGAGGTGGAATTACCTAGCAGACAATAGACATATGCAACCCTGTCCTGATGTCCCCCAGCACCTCTCCTCAACAAACCAAAGCATGTTTGGAGTGAACATTTTAAGCCTTGGTTGGTTTCATCATGGCTGTGAGACAGTGTTAATAGAACCAACCAGGAGAAGGAAAAATCACTTTGCCTTTTCACTAATTTAGAGCAAAACTACCTTGCAACACCACCTAGTGCTGCTGGGATGCCCAGCCAGAGCCAGACATACCCCAGGGAGCAGGGCTTGGGATGGAGAACCATGGTCCATGCATCATAGCATCATAGAATTGTCAGGGCTGGAAGGGACCACAAGGATCATCCAGCTCCAACCCCCCTGCCATGCCCAGGGACACCTCACACTAGAGCAGGTTGCTCAGAGCCACGTCCAGCCTGGCTTTAAACACCTCCAGGGATGAGGCTTCCACCCCCTCCCTGGGCAACCTGTTGCAGGGTCTCACCACTCAAATGGTCAAGAACTTCTTCCTAACATCCAGTCTGAATCTTCCTATTTCTAGTTTTCCTCCATTCCCCCCCAACTTATCATTATCTGACAGCCTAAAAAGTCCCTCCCCAGCTTTCTCGTAGGCCCCCTTCAGATACTGAAAGGCCACAATAAGTTCTCCTGGGAGCCTCCTCTTCTCCAGACTGAACAGCCCTAACACTCTCAGTCTGTTTCCATAGGAGAGCAGTTCCAGCCCTCTGATCACCCTCCTGGGATGGAGAATCATGGTACATGAATCATAGAATCACAGAACTTCAGGGCTGGAAGGGACCACAGGATTATCCAGCTCCCAAGACCTCTGCCATGCCCAGGGACACCTCACACTAGATCAGGCTGCCCAGAGCCTCATCCAGCCTGGCTGCAAACACCTCCAGGGGTGAGGCTTCCACCATCTCCCTGGGCAATCTGTTCCACGGTCTCGCCACCCAAATGGTGAAGAACTTCTTCCTAACATCCAATCTGAATCTCCCCACTTCTAGTTCTGCTCCATTCTCCCCAGACTTATCATTACCTGACACCCTATAAAGTCCCTCCCCAGCTTTCTGTAGCCCACTTCAAATAATGGAAGGCCACAGTAAGGTCTCCTTGGAGCCTTCTCCTCTCCAGTCTTGTGTTGGTTTGAGCCCACTACAAGTCTGAACAACCCCAACTATTTCAGTCTCTCTTCATAGCAGAGCATCTCCAGCCCCCTGAGCATCCTGGAGGCCCTTCTCTAGTCACATCCCAGCAGGTCCATATCCTTCCTGTAACAGAGGCTCTAGAACTGGATGCAGTACTCCAGGTGGGGTCTCAGCAGAGCAGAGTAGAGGGGGAGAATCACCTCCCTGGCCCTGCTGGCCACACTTCTCCTGCTGCAGCCCAGGCTCTGCTTGGCTTTCTGGGCTGCAAGTGCACACTGCTGCCTCATCTTGAGCTTCTCATCTACCAGTAATTCCAAGTCCCTCTCCTCAGGCCTGCTCTCCAGCCACTCACTGCCCATGTGTTTCAGGGTGTGTTTGTGCCCCCACTTTAGAAGGACATCACCATGATGGGCTTCCAAGCTGGTCCTCCAGGAAGGCTGGTTGGACAGTGATGGTCCTCTGGAGCTGGAAATGTGTTTCATGGTGTGTTTGTGTCTCCACATTAGGAGAAGGGCATTTTTTTTTTTTAGGAGATGGTGACTCCACCACCTCCCTGTTCCAGTGCCTGACCACCCACTGAGTAAAAAAAAACCAAAAGAATTCCACATATCCAACCTAACCCTGCCCTGGTGCAACTTGAGGGGAAACTTTTTTCTTCTCTGTCTGAGCATGACGTCTGTGGTGACTGCAACCAGAAGCATTTGTGCTCTGGGCATTTCAGAACCTTCATTGCCCTTCTTCACATCTGCTCCAAATGAGAAATATGGAACCACTCCTTCAGCTGCTCCAGGTCAAGAGTTGGGGCTGTGCAGTCTGGAGAAGAGGAGGCTCCCAGGTGACCTTCTTGTGGCCTTCCAGGATCTGAAGGGGGCCCTACAGAAAAGCTGAGGAGGGACTTTTTGGACTCTCAGATAGTGACAGGACTAGGGGGAATGAAGCAAAGCTGGAGGTGGAAGATTCAGATTGGATGTGAAGAAGAAGTTGTTGAGCATGAGAGTGGTGAGAGGTTGGAATGGGTTGCCCAGGGAGGTGTTTGGGGCCACATCCCTGGAGGCGCTTAAGGCCAGGTTGGATGAAGCTCTGTCAAGCCTAATCTAGAACAGGGTGTCCCTGGGCATGGCAGGGGGGTTGGAACTGGCTGATCCTTGTGGTTCCTTCCAACCCTGACTGATTCTATGATTCTATGATTCTCCAGCTCCAGATGACCATCACTGTCCAACCAGCCTTCCTGGAGCACCAGCTTTAAAGCCCATAATGGTTTTCCAGGGAGGTGGTGGAGTCACCCTCTCCTAAAATGGACAAGCAAACACACCCTGAAAAACATCTCCAGCTCCAGAGGACCATCACTGTTCATCCAGCCTTCCTGGAGCGCCAGCCTGGAAGCCCATCACGGTGCTGGGTGAGCGCCAGGAGGATGGAGCCAGCCTCTTCTCGGTGATGCCCAGTGACAGGACAAGGGGCAGTGGGTGGAAGTTGAGGCATAGGAGGTTCCATGTGAACCTGAGGAAGAATTTTTTTCCCTGTGAGGGTGACAGAGCACTGGAACAGACTGCCCATGTGGGTGTGGAGCCTCCCTCGCTGGAGATACTCAAGAACCGTCTGGATGCGTTCCTGTGTGACCTGCTCTAGGTGCTCCTGCTCTGGCAGGATGACCTTTGGAGGTCCCTCCCAGTCCCTGACATTCTGTGATTCCATGATTCTATGCTCCCAACCTCCTCACCACACCAGAGCAGTGCATCAGCAGCGGGCCGAGCCTCTCCTCTTTCTCTGCTCGAGTTTTGCATTCATCATATTTACATCTCCTAATGCTTCTCCTTCAGGGTAATCACAGGCGGGGATTAATTATCCTCATCAGTTTAATTATGCCAGCTCTGAATTGCTTGGCTTTGTAGCCTGAGCTGTGGCTGTCCTGCACAACAGCCACCCTGTGCTATTCACACAGGCTTCCTGGTGCTGCTCAGAAGGGGAATTTTGGAGCCGCCTTTGATGTTCGACTTCCTATTTCCTTTGTGTCCGTCGTGGAATTCCTCGGGCAGCCATCGTGTTCCTCTTCCAGCATAGAATCATAGAATGGTTTAGGCTGGAAGAGACCTCAAAGCTCAGCCAGTTCCAACTCCCCTGTGCCATAGGCAGGGACACCTCCCACTAGATCAGGTCACTCAAGACCTCATCCGACCTGGCCTTGAACACATCCAGGCAGTGAGTAGCCACAACCTCCTTGGGCAACCCGTTCCAGTGCATGAGGCTTTGCTTCCACTCTTCTGAAGGGTGGTGTCAGACATGCCTCAGTGAGGGTGGTGAGACACTGGACCAGGTTGCCCAGGTAAGGTCGAGGCAATGCCAAGCACCAATCCAGGCTGGGCAGGGACTGGCTGGAGAGCAGCCCTGAGGAGAGGGACTTGGGGATGATGGTGGAGGAGAAGCTCAAGATGAGGCAGCAGTGTGCACTTGTAGCCCAGAAAGCCAAGCAGAGCCTGGGCTGCAGCAGGAGAAGCGTGGCCAGCAGGGCCAGGGAGGTGATTGTCTCCCTCTACTCTGCTCTGGTGAGTCCCCACCTGGAGTACTGCATCCAGTTCTGGAGCCCTTGGGACAAGAGGGATGTGGAGATGCTGGAGAGTGTCCAGAGAAGAGCCACGAGGATGCTCAGAGGGCTGCAGCACCTCTGCTGTGAGCACAGACTGAAAGAGTTGGGGCTGTTGAGTATGGAGAAGAGGAGGCTCTCAGGTCACCTTCTTGTGGCCTTCCAGAATCTGGAGGGCTACAAAAAAGCTGGGGAGGGACTTTTTGGCTTTCAGGTAGTGACAGGACTAGGGGGAATGGAGCAAAGCTGGAGGTGGGGAGATTCAGAGTGGAGGTGAGGAGGAAGTTGTTGAGCATGAGAGTGGTGAGAGGCTGGAATGGGTTGCCCAGGGAGGTGTTTGGGGCCAGATCCCTGGAGGTGTTTGCAGCCAGGCTGGCAGAGGCTGTGGGCAGCCTGATCTAGGGCAGGGCCCCCCTGGGCATGGCAGGGGGCTTGGAAGTGGATGATGCTTGTGGTCCCTTCCAACCCTGACTGATTCTATGATTCTGGGTAGGTTGTGGATGCCCCCTCCCTGGTGAGGTTAAGGCCAGGTTAAGTTGTAGCCTTGAGCAACCTGGTCTTGTGGAACATGACCCTGATCATGGCAAGAGGCTTGGAATTAGATGCTCTTTAAGGTCCCTTCCAACCCAAAGCATTCTACAAACAGACTCATCCCTGGGGCTCTTTCAGCCTGCTCTAGTTGAAGATGGATGAGGCTCTGTCCAGCCTAATCTAGGGTAGGGTGTCCCTGGGCACGGCAGGGGGGCTGGAACTTGATGATCCTTGTGGTCTCTTCCAACCCTGACTGATTCTGTGATTCAGACCCCACCTGGAGTACTGTGTGCAGTTCTGGAGCCCCCAGCACAAGAAGGACATGGAACTCTTGGAGAGAGTCCAGAGGAGGGCCACGAAGATGATCAGAGGACTGGAGCACCTCTGCTATGAGGACAGGCTGAGAGAGTTGGGGCTTTTCAGCCTGGAGAAGAGAAGGCTGCCAGGAGACCTTATAGCAGCCTACCAGTATCTGAGGGGGGCTACAGGAGGGCTGGGGAGGGACTGTTCACAAGGTCTTGTAATGACAGAACAAGGGGGAATGGGTTCAAACTGGCAGAGGGGAGATTTGAACGGGATGTTAGGAAGAAATTCTTCACAGTGAGGGTGGTGAGGCACTGGCACAGGTTGCCCAGGGAGGTTGTGTCTGCTCCCTCCCTGGATGTGTTGAAGGCCAGGCTGGATGAGGTCTTGAGCAACCTGATCTAGTGGGAGGTGTCCCTGCCTGTGGCGGGGGATTGGAACAGGATGATCTTTGAGGTCTCTTCCAACCTAAACCATTCTATGATTCTATGATTCTATGTCATGCAGAGAGGAGGACTGAGACCTCCTGAGTCACCCCGAGGTCCCCCTGTGCTGTCATCCCAGTGAGCGTGGCTCAGCCTGGGTTTGGGGGCTATATTGGTTCTAGTTTAGCTTCCTGGAGCCCAAAGGCCAAGGACTATCCTTGATTTGATTTGGAAGTTGAAAGGAAGCTTTGAATAAAAGGTATTTTAGGGTAAGGGGAGTTACAAAAAAATACAGGGAAGGGAAACAAAATACAAAATATGTATACAACCAGTTTGGATGGAAATGGATGGAGAAAGAAGATCACAGGCTCACAGGATGTCAGGGGTTGGAAGGGACCCAAAGAGATCAGCAAGTCCAACCCCCCTGCCAGAGCAGGACCAGACAATCCAGCTCAGCTCACTGAGGAACACATCCAGACAGGCCTGGAAAGGCTCCAGAGAAGGAGACTCCACAACCTCTCTGGGCAGCCTGTGCCAGTGCTCTGGGACACTTACAGTCAAGAATTTGCCCCTTGTGTTGAGCTGCAACCTCCTGTGCTGCAGCTTCCATCCATTGCTCCTTGGCCTATCCCATGGAGCAAGTGAGCAGAGCCTGTCCCCCCACTCCTGACCCCCAGCCCTCAGACATTTATAAAGATTGATTCAATCCCCTCTCAGTCTTCTCTTCTGCAGACTAAGCAGCCCCAGGTCCCTCAGCCTCTCCTCGTAAGGCTCCAGTCCCCTCAGTATCCTGGAGGTGGTTGCTCCCTCCATGTGTTTTGCTGGCCACATGGCAAAGCAGGAGTAGCAGGAAACCAGGATGCTGCTGGCAGGTGAGGCAGGGATGAGAGAAGAAAGAGAAAGAGGAAATTCCTGTCTTTGTAGGGGCTGCAGACAGGAGGTGGGAGTGGGCTAACCACTGCACCTGGGGACAGGTTCAGACCACCCCCAGGGAGAAGCCAGGAGGACCTGGGATCAGGTTCAGACCACCCCCAGGGAAGGGGCAGGATGACCTGGGATCAGGTTCAGACCACCCCCAAGGAGGAGCCAGGAGGACCTGGGATCAGGTTCAGACCACCCCCAGGGAGGAGCCAGGAGGACCTGGGATCAAGTTCAGACCACCCCCAGGGAAGAGGCAGGATGACCTGGGATCAGGTTCAGACCACCCCCAGGGAAGAGGCAGGAGGACCTGGGATCAGGTTCAGACCACCCCCAGGGAAGAGGCAGGATGACCTGGGATCAGGTTCAGACCACCCCCAAGGAGGAGCCAGGAGGACCTGGGATCAGGGTCAGACCACCCCCAGGGAAGAGTCAGGAAGACCTAGGATCAGGTTCAGATTACTCTCAGGAGGGGTTAACCCTTTACAGGGCCTTCCAGGGAGTTGGGTTGTTGATGGTGGGGATCAGTTTTTTGGGGGTGGAAGGAGGCACAACAATGGTACAGGGAGTGGAGAGGCCCTCTGGGAGGAGCAAGGAGCTTGCCCTGGAAGTCATCTTGGGTTGGAGGGTTTCGTCCATAGCTGCTGCTGCTAATCACCCTCTTGATGAACGCTGGTGGGGCTGGGAAAGAGTAGGGAAGAAAGGGCTGTTGGACACACCTGTGCTGCTGCTGTCTACATTGGCACCTTCTGTGAGTGGTGTCCAGTGCTGTGAAGTCTTCTCCAGCCACTTCTGGTTCCAGAAAGGAACATGGTTTGATGGCTGTGGTGGTCTTAGGTCAGTGGCTGGACTTGATGATCTTAGAGGTCGTTTCCAGCCCTGGAGGTGTTGAAGCAAAGCCTGGATGGGGCACTTAGTGCCATTGGCTAGGGCTGGGTGCTAGGCTGGACTGGATGAGCTTGGAGGTCTCTTCCAACCTGGCTTATTCTATTCTATTCTATTCTATTCTATTCTATTCTATTCTATTCTATTCTATTCTATTCTATTCTATTCTATTCTATTCTATTCTATTCTATTCTATTCTATTCTATTCTATTCTATTCAAAAGTAGAAGGGAGGGAAGTCAAGAGTAGAAAGGAAGGAGATCGAGAGTAGAATGGAAGGTGGTAAAAAGTAGACGGGAAGGAGGTCAAGAATAGAAGGGAGGAAGGTCAAGAGTAGAATGGGAGGAAGGTCAAGAGTAGAATGGAAGGAAGTCAAGAGTAGAACGGAAGGAAGTCAAGAGTAGAAGGGAAGGAAGTCAAGAGTAGAAGGGAAGAAGGTCAAAAGTAGAATGGAAGGAGGTCAAAAGTATAATAGAAGGAGGTGAAAAATAGGAGGGAAGAACAAACTTTGAGCAAAATGAAGGGAAGGATAAAAGAAATAAAACTAAAGTGCCAAGTTAAAAAAAAAAAAAGAAAGCCCAGGCCATGGAACACCAGAAATAGCTCCAGCTCCATCTTATTCACCATGTTCTGGGGTGGAGGCAGCGATCTGTGGACCAGAAAAAGATTTTTTTGCAGATATTAATATCTGACATTTCTTCTCTCCGTGGCACCCAAACTCTGGGGAGACAAATACACTTTGTTACAAAAGAGATGGGAAGGGAGGTGAGGGGTGGAAAGAAAAAAGAAAAAAAAAAAAAAAAAAAAAAAAAAAGAAGTCAGGTCCTAGCTTACACATTTTACACATTTTCCATCTGTTCAGCTCTTCTCCAACATGTAGGACTGGGAATGTTGTCATCCCTGCCCACAGAAGGCTGAGATCTAATCAGCATCATATAATTGCTGCTCCATAACTGGTTTCTCTCCACTCCTTGCAGGCAAGAGGAGGGTGGTGAGAGGAGGATCAGTGCTGTGGTGAAGTTCCTTAATGCTAAAAAGAGAGAATCCTGGCATAGAATGTTCCCTAAACCTGGAGATCCCAGAGTCACAGAACGGAAATGATTGGAGGGCACCTCTGGGGATCGTCCTGTCCAACCTCCATGCTAAAGCAAGGGCACCCACAGCAGCTTGCCCAGCATCACAGTGCCCAGCTGGGCTTGGAAGCTCTCCAGACAAGGAGACTTCACAACCACTCTTGGAAGCCTGCTCCAGGCCTCCAGCAACCTTACAACAAACAAGTTTCTCTTCAGGCTGGTTGAGGTCTTGAGCAACCTGATCTAGTGGGAGGTGTCCCTGCCTATGGTGAGGGGTTGGAACTGGATGATCTTTAAGGTCTCTTCCAACCTAAACCATTCTATGATTCTATGATTCTTCATCTTCAGGGGGAACCTCCTGGCTTCCAGTTTGTGCTCATTGTCCCAGATCCTATCCCTGGGCACCATTGACAAGAGTCTGGCCCCAGGCTCTTGCCCCCCACAGCTCCTTTGGCTCTTGCATTGCTCAGATCCCCTCCGGGGCTGCTCTTCTGCAGGCTCCACAGCCCCAGGGCTCTCAGCCTTTGCTCTTCACAGAGATGCTTCAGGCTCCCCAGGACCTTCACAGTTTCCCCTGGACTCTCTCCAGTAGTTCCCTGTCTCTCTTGAACTGGGGAGCCCAGAACTAGACCCAAGAGTCCAGATGTGGCCTTCCTGAGACAGATTAGAGATGTCCAAAGGCATCTGAAAGTGTCCAGATGAGAGATGAAAGGCTAATGGCCTGGTTGGGCACTCTCCTCGATCTCTCCTCATGGTTATTTTCCATCCTCCTTTGGAGGCATGGAGAAGATCTGACATCCTGATGCTCTGGCAGCCAATCACAGAATCATAGAATGCCTTGGCTTAGAAGTGACCTTGAAGATCATCCAGTTCCATCCCCCCTCCCATGGGCAGGGACACTTTCCACTAGACCAGGCTGCTCAAAGCATCAGCCAGCCTGGTCTTAGACACTGCCAGGGATGAAGCATCCACAGCTTCTCCAGGCAACCCATTCCAGTGTCTCACCATGCTCACAGTAAGGAACTTCCAGTATCTGAAGGAAGCCTACAGGAGGGCTAGGGAAGGACTATTCACAAGGTCTTGTAATGACAGGAGGAGGAGGAATGGGTTTAAATTGGCAGAGGGGAGATTGAAAGGGGAAGTTAGGAGGAAGTTCTTTACAGTGAGGGTGGTGGGACACTGGAACAGGTTGCCCAGGGAGGTTGTGGCTGCTCCCTCCCTGGAGGTGTTCAAGGCCAGGTCGGATGAGGACTTGAGCAACCTGCTCTAATGGGAAATGTCCCTGCCTATGGCATAGGGGGGGTTGGAACTGGCTGAGCTTTGAGGTCTCTTCCAACCTAAACCATTCTATGATTCTTCCCACTTTACCTTACAGTGTAAGGTCCTGCACCTGGGTGGGAACAATCCCAAACACAACTCCAGGCTGGGTGGGGAATGGCTGAAAGCAGCCCTGAGGAACAGGACCTGGGGGTTTGGGCTGATGCAAATCTGAAGATGAGGCTGCAGTGTGAGTGCAGCCCAGACAGCAACTGTGTGCTGGGCTGCAGCAAGAGCAGCTGTGGGCAGCAGGGCAAGGGAGGGGATTCTGCCCCTTTGCTCTGCTCTCCTCACACCCCACCTGCAGCACTGTCTGCAGCTCTGGAGCCCCCAACACAAGCAGGACATGGAAGTGTTGGAGCCAATCCAGAGGCCACCAAGATGCTGAAAGGGCTTCAGCAGCTCTGCTATGAGGACAGGCTGAGAGAGTTGGGGCTTTTCAGCCTAGAGAAGAGAAGGCTTCAAGGAGACCTTATAGTAGGTTTCCAGTNGTTGGATGAAGCCTTGAGCAACCTGGGCTGTGGGAGGTGTCCCTGCCTATGGCACAAGGGGGTTGGACCTGGCTGAGCTTTGAGGTCCCTTCCAACCTAAACCATTCTGTGATTCTTCCCACTTTACTCTGCCCTGCTCTAGTTCCAAACTGCTGCCTGCTGACCCTTCCAACCAAGCTGACCTGGGGCAATGCCTGAAGCCAAAGCTTCAGAGGGCTTCAGCTCTTTCTTCTCACTCTAGCAGATGTGCAACTTCATTTTACTTCCTCTCTCTTGCTTCCCCAATACTTCTCCTCCTCCTCCCAGTCTGGGCATGACAGCTCTGCCAGGAGGTGAAAGACAGAAGCTGTAATCAAAAGTGATGTCTCCTTGTTTGATGGTGTAAGCCACCAAAGCAGATGCTGATCATCAAGATAATCAAATCAGGAGAGAAAGATCTGAGGGTTTCAGACACATGGACACGTCAGACCAGATGAGCAGCCCTGGCATTTGTTCTTCTGTCTTCAGGCAGCCTGGAATTTAAGACCTTTTCCCAGGCAAATCATTTTGGAGCTAGGGAGAAAAAAAAATTCTTCGAGTGATGACACTGGACCTCAGCAGGGATCTGAGCTGCTCCTGACCTGCTTCATCTTCTCAGATGGGGCTTGGTGGGGAGCACCTTCCTCAGAAGTACTGTGGTGGGAGGAAGGGGAAAGGATATTCTTCAGGGTAAAAGTAGAAGGTGTTCAAGTTATGGAGCAAAACTAGAAGTGGGAGATTCGGATTGAGTGACCTGTTCTAGTGGGAGGTGTCCCTGCCTGTGGCACAGAGGGGTTGGAACTGGATGAGCTTTGAGGTCAGTTCCAACCTTCTATGATTCTATGCTTTGAAAACTAGAAGTGGGTAGATGCAGACTGGACGTTAGGAAGGAGTTCTTCAGCATGAGGGTGGTGAGACCCTGGAACAGGTTGCCCAGGCAGATGGTGGAAGCCTCATCCCTGGAGGTGTTTGCAGCCAGGCTGGATGAGACTCTTGACAGCCTGCTCTAGTGTGAGATGTCCCAACCCCTGGCAGTGGGGTTGAAACTGGATGATCCTTGTGGTCCCTTCCAGCCCTGACAGTTGTATCATTCTGGGATTCATAACCATGGTTCTCCATCCCACGGCGATGCTCAGAGGGCTGGAGCTGCTGTCATATGGAGACAGACTGAGAGAGCTGAGGCTGTTCAGTCTGGAGAGGAGAAGGCTCCCAGGTGACCTTCTTGTGGCCTTCTAGCATCTGAAGTGGGCTCCAAGAAAGCTGGGATGGGACTTTATAGGCTCTCAGGTCTGAGGGTAATGGAGCAAAACTAGAATTGGGTAGATTCAGACTGGATGTGAGGAGAAAGTTGTTGAGCATGAGAGTGGTGAGAGCCTGGAATGGGTTGCCCAGGGAGGTGGTTGGGGCCACATCCCTGGAGGTGTTTGCAGCCAGGCTGGCAGAGGCTGTGGGCAGCCTGATCTAGGTTAGAGTGTCCCTGGGCATGGCAGGGGGGTTGGGACTGGCTGATCCTTGTGGTCCCTTGCAGCTCTGACTGATTCTGTGATTCTATGATTTGTGTACCATGATTCTCCATCCCATGAGGATGCTCAGAGGGCTCAAGCTTTTCTTCTATGGAGACAAACTGAGAGAGTTGGGACTGTTCAGTCTGGAGAGGAGAAGGCTCCCAGGAGACCTTATTGTGGCCTTCCAGGATCTGAAAGGGAACTAGAGAAAAGCTGGGGAGGGACTTTTTAAGCTGTTAGGTAGTGATAGGACTAGGGGGAATGGAGCAAAACTACAAATGGGTGGATTCAGACTCGATGTTAGGAAGAAGTTTTTCAGCATGAGGGTGGTGAGAGTCTGGCACAGGCTGCCCAGGGAGGTTGTGGAAACCTCATCCCTGGAGGTGTTTGCAGCCAGGCTGGATGTGTCTCTGAGCAACCTGATCTAGCGTGAGGTGATGGTTGTGGATGAAGTTTCCAAGTGTTTGTGACCACCTAAAGTAGATCAACAGATTCCAAGGTAACTAAGCAGTAAAACATGCCACATTTCAAACTAAATTTAATAAATACAAGTTTCACTTGATGGTTGCTTTATCTTTAGAACCTTTCCTTCAAATGCTGACTATAAAGCTGTAGTATCTTCACCAGGCTGCAGGTGACTTCCAGCTCTTTAAACACTGAAGTCAAGGTGTGGTTAGTCCTTTTACCTTCAGTAGGGCTCATAAACTGGAGCTAATGAGCAAGAGCTCCAGGCTCTGGGCTCCAGAGATGAATGCCAGAGCCCCATGTCTCCAGTCAGGAGTTGAGCAGGTTTGAGGGTTGGTCATGTCGTAGATGAGCTTTGTGGTTGGACCTTTAAGTATAGGATGGTTTGGTTTAGAAAGAACCACAACTCGTGACAACTAAAATAAAGTAATTAAATATTAAATAATAAAAGAATAAAATAAAAGCAATCAGAGGTCTTCAGACCTTCAGCTGCTGGTTTGACCTCCTCAGAGCTTCCCAGAGAAAGAATGAGATGCACCTGCCCATCACTCCCCTGGGGGTGGATCAACAGAGGGCAATAAAAGGGTAGTGGTGAATGGCTCAAAGTCCAGATGGAGGTCAGTGCAAGTGGGAGCTGTACTGGGACCAGTTTAATTCTTCTATCAGTTGTCTAGACTGTAGGAGCTGAGGACATCCCTGCTCACCACAGGAGGGTTGAGCTAGATGACTCCTGTGTCTAGAAAGCATCACAACTGATGTTAACTAAACTAAAAGCAATCAGAGGTCTACTTCAGTCCTTCAACTGCTGCTTTGACCTCCTCAGAGCTTCCCAGATAGAGAATGAGATGCACCTGCCCATCATCACCTGGGGGTGGATCAACAGAGGGCAATCAGAAGGTTTTGGTGAATTGGCTCACAATCCAGGTGAAGGTCAGTGGCAAGTGGGATCTGTACTGGGACCAGTTTAATTCTTCTATCAGTTGTCTAGACTGTAGGAGCTGAGGACATCCCTGCTCACCACAGGAGGGTTGAGCTAGATGACTCCTCTGTCTAGAAAGCATCACAACTAATATTAGCCAAAATCAAAGCAATCAGAGGTCTACTTCATTCCTTCAACTGCTGCTTTGACCTCCTCAGAGCTTCCCAGATAGAGAATGAGATGCACCTGCCCATCACTCATCTGGGAGTAGATCAACAGAGGGCAATCAGAGGGTTATGGTGAATTGGCTCACAGTCCAGGTGAAGGTCAGTGACAAGTGGGAACTGTACTAGGACCAGTTTAATACTTTTATCAGTTATATAGACAGTAAGAGCTGAGGATGTCCTGGCTCACTGCAAGAGAGTTGAGCTAGATGACTCCTGTGTCTAGAAAGATTCACAACTAATGTTAACTAAACTAAAAGCAATCAGAGGTCTACTTCAGCCCTTCAACTGCTGCTTTGACATCCTTAAAGCTTCCCAGATAGAGAACGAGATGCACCTGCCCATCACTCACATGGGGTGGATCAACAGAGGGCAATCAGAGGGCAGTGGTGAATTGCTCACAGTCCAGATGGAGGTCAGTGGCAAGTGGGAGCTGTACTGGGACCAGTTTAATTCTTCTATCAGTTGTGGACAGTGGGAGCTGAGGATGTCCCTGCAGGAGAGTCGAACTAGATGACCTTTGGAGGACCCTTGCAACCCAAAGCATTCTGTGATTCTACCCAAGCATTGCCATCTGGTGAGTTGCCAGGTGCACCAGGAATGGTCTGGAGCAAAGATTCTGCCTGGTCAAGGAAGATTTCTTCTTCTTTTCCCTCTTGCCCCAGCGCTGGATGGAAGGTACCACATTGATTTCATTCTTATGGTGGTTGTGGGCGGCCAGCAATGATCTGACCTTTACCTTTTGAGCTTTTCCTTCTCTTCAGAGAGAAAATTTTATGGGTTTTCAGTGCTGGCTTCAAAGTGGAAAACAGAATTGGGATGGCTTAAAAGCTCCTTGATCCTGGCAGACAAGTTTGGTCTCAGTAGTAGTTGTGTCTTGGGAGTTTCTGCTCAGCTGTGAGTCCAAATGGACTAAGAGGGTCAAAAGTTTTTCTGAGGTGGCTCCATAACCTTGGGGCAGTTTGTGGTTTGATTCTGTGAAGTGGCTCCATAAGTTTGGGTCAAATTGTGGTTTGTTTCTGTGAGGTGGCTCCATGAGTTTGGGGCAGTTTCTGGTATGTTTCAGTGTGGTGGCTCCAGGAGTTTGGGCCAGTTTCTGGTTTGTTTCTGTGTGGTGGCTCCAGGAGTTTGGGGCAGTTTCTGGTTTGCTTCTCTGAGGTGGCTCCAGTTGTTTGGGGCAGTTTGTGGTTTATTTCTGTGAGGTGGTTCCATGGGTTTGGGGCAGTTTGTGGTTTATTTCTGTGAGGTGGTTCCATGAGTTTGGGGCAGTTTGTGGTTTGTTTCTGTGAGGTGGCTCCAGGAGTTTGGGGCTGTTTGTGGTTCGTTTCTCTGAGGTGGCTCCATAAGCTTGGNGGAGTTTGGGGCTGGTTGGGGTTTGTTTCTCTGAGGTGGCTCCATAAGCTTGGGGCAGCTTTTGTTTTTTTTTTCTTCTTGTGGACCTGACCAATGGAGTAACTGCATGGGAGTCATCTCAGCACTCCAAATCACAGAATGGCAGGGGGTGGAAGGGACTTCTGGAGTTGCTTTTCCCTCTCCGAAGGGCTGGGGCTGTTCTTCTCTTAGCTGTAGACAAGTAGTGTTACAAGAGGTTGGATGAAGTTTCTCAGTGTTTATGACCACCTAAAGTAAATCAAGAGATCACAGGCTCACAGGATGTCAGGGGCTGGAAGGGACCCAAAGAGATCATTGAGTCCAACACTCCTGCCACAGCAGGACCAGACAATCTAGCTCAGGTCACACAGGAACACATCCAAACAGGCCTGGAAAGGCTCCAGAGAAGGAGACTCCACAACCTCTCTGAGCAGCCTGTGCCAGTGCTCTGGGACCCTCACAGTCAAGAAGTTGTCCCTTGTGTTGAGCTGCAACCTCCTGTGCTGCAGCTTCCATCCATTGCTCCTTGGCCTATCCCAGAGAGCAAATGGGCAGAGCCTGTCCCCCCTGCTCCTGAGCCCCAACCCTCAGATGCTTATAAGCATTTATTAAATCTCCTCTCAGTCTCTTCCAGACTAAGCAGTCCCAGGTCCCTCAACCTCTCCTCATCAGGCAGTCCTCCAAACCCCTCAGCATCCTTGCAGCCCTCTGCTGGACCCTCTCCAGCAGATCCCTGTCCCTCTTCAACTGGGGAGCCCAAAATTCAATGCAGTATTCAGAATGAGGTCTCAGCAGGGCAGAGGGAGAGGAGAACCTCCCTTGTACTCTGCCCTGGTAACTAAAGCAGTGACTGCAAAGCTGTAGGATCTTCTCGAGGCTGCAAATCACTTCCAGCTCTTCAAACACTGAAGTCAAGCCATGGTTGGTCCTTTTACCTTCAGTAGGGCTCATAAACTTGGAATAAGAGGAAACTTTTTTTTTTTTTAAAATAAATAAATCATCTTCTTGCATTTGAAAAGGGAAAAAAAAAACCCCACAACTTTGTCCTGGTGTTTGAGAAACATCAAGTGGAACATCATAGAATCATAGAATGGTTTAAGTTGGAAGAGACCTCAAAGATCATCCAGTTCCAACCCCCCACCACAGGCAGGGACACCTACTAGATCAGGTTGCTCAAGACCTCATCCAGCCTGGCCTTCAACACATCCAGGGATTTAAGGGCTCTTAAGATGCTGGATTTAAGGGTTCTTAAGGTAAAAAGAACAGGAAATTTAAGAGGTAAAAGTCTTAGGCAGTGGCTTTAAAATGCTCTAAATGCTTTAAAATTAGTATTCACTGGCTGCAGTTAGCACTGGAGTGCATTAGCTGGACATTGACCTTCTGTCCATGCAGCATGGGGTTGGTATTGATGAAGCTTGAAGCACTTCAGTTCATGAAATCTGCCTAGCAGAGGTGTGGGGCAGGGAGCTTCCTGGCATTTCTCATCCTGTCTTCTACTCCTCTTTGCAAATAAGTTGACCGTGGTGTGTTGAGGCTGGTGGGAAAACCTGTCCTGACTTTCCAGACTTGGAATTGGGAAGCTCAAGATGAGGCAGCAGTGTGCACTTGCAGCCCAGAAAGCCAAGCAGAGCCTGGGCTGCAGCAGGAGAAGTGTGGCCAGCAGGGCCAGGGAGGTGATTCTCCCCCTCTACTCTGCTCTGCTGAGACCCCACCTGGAGTACTGCATCCAGTTGTGGAGCCCCTGGGACAAGAGGGATGTGGAGATGCTGGAGTGTGTCCAGAGAAGGGCCACGAGGATGCTGAGAGGGCTGCAGCACCTCTGCTATGAGGACAGACTGAAAGAGTTGGGGCTGTGCAGGCTGGAGAAGAGGAGGCTCTCAGGTGACCTTCTTGTGGCCTTCCTGGATCTGAAGGAGGCTACAAAAAAGCTGGGGAGGCACTTTTGAGGCTATGAGGTAGTGACAGGACTAGGGGGAATGGAGCAAAGCTGGAGATGAGGAGATTGAGTGGATGTGAGGAGGAAGTTGTTGAGCATGAGAGTGGTGAGAGGCTGGAATGGGTTGCCCAGGGAGGTGTTTGGGGCCAGATCCCTGGAGGTGTTTGCAGCCAGGCTGGCAGAGGCTGTGGGCAGCCTGATCTAGGGTAGGGTGTCCCTGGGCATGGCAAGGGTTTGGAATTGGCTGATCCTTGTGGTGCCTTCCAACCCTGACTCATTCTATGATTCTCACACTCAGAAGTGGCTGTGCAAGCCAAGAGGATCTGTGACCATGGGGCTGGCAGCTGCAGAGCTGCTTGTTCACAACCTGGGAGGCCATAAATATTTACATGTTGGCACCATCCCTCCTGGCAGGGCTTTGCCTTTGCCAGCTCAGGAGAGCCTGCAGCAGCTTGGCGGCTGGGACATGAGTGGATCAGCACAGCTGCCAGAGAGGACATCCCTCAGGCTCTTCACTTCCTCCTCTTCATGGTAGCTTCAGGTGGCTCTTGCTGTGCTTTATGGAGAGTTGTGTTGTCTGAGGCTGATGGACACATTCAGGGCTGATGTCCGTGGCTGTGCTGACATCACCCCTGAATCACAGAACTCAGGTTGGACTCAATGATCTCCTTGGGTCCCTTCCAACCCCTAAAGTCCTGTGATCCTGTGAACTTCAGAGGCTGGAAGACACCTCCAGAGATCACTGAGTCCAACCTCCCTGCCAGAGCAGGATTCACACAGGAATGCATCCAAGCAGGTTTGGAAAGTCTCCAGAGAAGGAGACTCCACAACCTCTCTGGGCAGCCTGCTTCAGGGTTCTGTCTCCCTGACTGTAAAGCTGCTCCAGTTTGTAGCTGTTGCTCCTTGGCTTATTGCTGCTGAGTACTGAAAATAGCTTGGCTCCAGCCACTTGACCTCCACCCCTCAGGTATTTGTACAGATGGATCAGATCTCCTCTCAGCCTTCTCCAGACTAACCAGCCCCAGGGCTCTCAGTTTCTCTCCACAGGGGAGATGCTCAAGTCCCCCAGTCATCCTGGTTGCTCTCTGCTGGACTCTCTCCAGCAGGTCCCTGTCTCTCCTGAACTGGGGAGCTCAAAACTGGACACAGTATTCCATGTGTGGTCTCAGCAGGGCAGAGTAGAGGTGGAGAAAAACCTCCCTAGCCCTGCTGGCCACACTTTTCCTGATGCCCCCTGGGATGCCTTTGGCTCTCTTGGCCACAAGGGCACATTGCTGGCCCATGCAGAACTTGCTGCCCAGCAGCACTCCATGGTTTTTCTCCTTGGAGCTATTTTCCAGCAGGGTTAGAGTATCAGGTGGCAGAAGGAGAGGAAATGGTCTGGAATTGTGCCAGGGGAGGTGTGGGTTGGGCATGAAGAACACTTTATTTGCTGCAAGAGTGGTCAGGCACCGGAACAGGCTGCCCAGGGAGGTGGTAGAGTCACTGTGGCTGGAGGTGTTCAAGAACTCTGTGGCCATGGCACTTTTTTACTACTTTTTTTTCCAAGTTCATGCATATTTTTTGCAATACTCAAGCTGTGCTCTGCCACAGTCTCAGGTGGGCTGAGGAAGAAGCCACTGGATTCTATTCTTCCCTCCTAAAGCAACACAATGTTGGGAAAGGTCTTTCTCAGACTGTGAGGAGAGGCAATGAAAAGCTCTTGTCCTGTGCACAGGCACCAACTGTTGGAAGGGGATGCTTCATCTTTGTATCAGTTGATAGGAGAGGAAACGGCCTGGAATTGTGCCAGGGAAGGTTTGGGTTGAGCATGAGGAACAATTCTGTGCTGTAAGAGTGGTCAGGCACTGGCACAGGCTGCCCAGGGCAGTGGTGGAGTCATCATCCCTGGAGGTATTCAAGAGACCTGTGGCCATGGCACTGTGGGATGTGGTTTAGTGACCATGCTGGTGTTGGGTTGATGGTTGGACTGGATGATCTTAGAGAGCTTTTCCAACTCAAAGAATGCAATGATTCTAAGCCACTACCCCTAAAGCTTATCCATGGAGATTTAATGAGAATTTAAGGAAAGTGTTTAGCAGATGCCTGTAACTTGTGAGGTCACACCTTGAATACTGGGTTCACTTTTGGGCTTCTCACTCCAAGAAGGATATCAAGGGGCTGGAGCATGTCCAGAGAAGGGCAACAAAGGTGATGGAGTGTTTGGAGAACAAGTCCTATGAGGAGCAGCTGAGTGAGCTGGGGGGTGTTCAGCCTGGAGAAAAAGCTGAGGGGAAACCTCATTGCTCTCTACAGCTCTCTGAAAGGAGGTTGGAGCCAGGTGGGGGTTGGACTCCTTCCCCTCATATATCAGGTGATAGAAGGTGAGGAAATGGCCTGAAATTGTGCCAGGGGAGGTTTAGGTTGGAGATTAGGAACAGTTGCTTTGGTGCAAGAGTGTTCAGGCTGCCCAGGGAGGTTATGGAGTCACCATGCCTGGAGGTGTTCAAGAGACCTGTGGCCATGGCACTGTGGGATGTGGTTTAGTGACCATGGTGGTGTTGGGTTGATGGTTGGACAGAATGATCTTAGAAGGCTTTTCCAACCCAAAGAATGCAATGATTCTAAGCCACTACTCCTAAAGCTTCTCCGTGGGGATTTAATGAGAGTGTTTAGCAGATGCCTGTAACTCGTGAGGTCACACCTTGAATACTAGGTTCACTTTTGGGGACATGGTTTAATGGCCATGGTGGTGCTGGGTTGATGATTGGACTGGATGATCTTAGAGGGCTTTTCCAACCCAAAGAATGCAACGATTCTAAGCCATTACCCCCTAAAGCTTCTCCATGGGGATTTAATGAGACTGTTTAGCAGATGCCTGTAACTCGTGAGGTCACACCTTGAATACTAGGTTCACTTTTGGGGACATGGTTTAATGGCCATGGTGGTGCTGGGTTGATGATTGGACTGGATGATCTTAGAGGGCTTTTCCAACCCAAAGAATGCAACGATTCTAAGCCATTACCCCCTAAAGCTTCTCCATGGGGATTTAATGAGACTGTTTAGCAGATGCCTGTAACTCGTGAGGTCACACCTTGAATACTAGGTTCACTTTTGGGGACATGGTTTAATGGCCATGGTGGTGCTGGGTGGGAGGTCGGACCAGACGATGTCAGAGTTCTCTTCCAAGTGTAACAGTTGGATGGTTCTGTGAGGAGCCAGGCTGGATGAGCTGCCTGGAAGGCAGGGAGGTAGCTGCTCTTCAGTCATCCTCCGGAGCCCCCAGCAGCGTGCAGGGTCTGGGAAGCATTTCAAAGCAGAGGGAGGAAGGCCACATCTTGTTGGAATTTGCATTCTGTCACTTTTACATCTGGTTCTGTCTCGTGCCTAGTGATGCAACGCAACCCCCCCACCTAACCCCACTTGACTTTACGCAAGGGGAGCAGCGCCTGGTGCCACTCAGAGCGACGCAAGGAGGTGTTTGAGGGGGGCTTGGGAATGGAGCTTTAAGGAGGGAGTGTGTGTGTAAGGTTGGAGTACACACCTGCTATGCTCACTTCAATTTTCTGCTTTTTTTTTTTAACTTTATTTTTTTTAACCTTTTATACTTTCTTTTACCTTTTTAACATTTTTTTAACCTTTTTTACTTTTTCTTTACTTTTTTCTTTCTCTTTACCTTTTTTGCTTTTTTCTTTACCTTTTTTGCTTTTTTCTTTACCTTTTTTGCTTTTTTCTTTACCTTTTTTGCTTTTTTCTTTACCTTTTTTGCTTTTTTCTTTACCTTTTTTGCTTTTTTCTTTACCTTTTTTGCTTTTTTCTTTACCTTTTTTGCTTTTTTCTTTACCTTTTTTGCTTTTTTCTTTACCTTTTTTGCTTTTTTCTTTACCTTTTTTGCTTTTTTCTTTACCTTTTTTGCTTTTTTCTTTACCTTTTTTGCTTTTTTCTTTACCTTTTTTGCTTTTTTCTTTACCTTTTTTGCTTTTTTCTTTACCTTTTTTGCTTTTTTCTTTACCTTTTTTGCTTTTTTCTTTACCTTTTTTGCTTTTTTCTTTACCTTTTTTGCTTTTTTCTTTACCTTTTTTGCTTTTTTCTTTACCTTTTTTGCTTTTTTCTTTACCTTTTTTGCTTTTTTCTTTACCTTTTTTGCTTTTTTCTTTACCTTTTTTGCTTTTTTCTTTACCTTTTTTGCTTTTTTCTTTACCTTTTTTGCTTTTTTCTTTACCTTTTTTGCTTTTTTCTTTACCTTTTTTGCTTTTTTCTTTACCTTTTTTGCTTTTTTCTTTACCTTTTTTGCTTTTTTCTTTACCTTTTTTGCTTTTTTCTTTACCTTTTTTGCTTTTTTCTTTACCTTTTTTGCTTTTTTCTTTACCTTTTTTGCTTTTTTCTTTACCTTTTTTGCTTTTTTCTTTACCTTTTTTGCTTTTTTCTTTACCTTTTTTGCTTTTTTCTTTACCTTTTTTNCTTTACCCTTTTTTGCTTTTTCTTTCTTTACCCTTTTTTGCTTTTTCTTTCTTTACCCTTTTTTGCTTTTTCTTTCTTTACCCTTTTTTGCTTTTTCTTTCTTTACCCTTTTTTGCTTTTTCTTTCTTTACCCTTTTTTGCTTTTTCTTTCTTTACCCTTTTTTGCTTTTTCTTTCTTTACCCTTTTTTGCTTTTTCTTTCTTTACCCTTTTTTGCTTTTTCTTTCTTTACCCTTTTTTGCTTTTTCTTTCTTTACCCTTTTTTGCTTTTTCTTTCTTTACCCTTTTTTGCTTTTTCTTTCTTTACCCTTTTTTGCTTTTTCTTTCTTTACCCTTTTTCTCCCCCTTTTGCCTTTTTATTTGCACACAAATTCCCTCAGGTCTTTTTTTTTTCCTTTTTTTAAATTTTTTTTTAATTGAACTGTTCCTCCTGCAGAATCAAGTCAGGAGGTAGATTTTTCTAGTTCCTCTCCTTATCTATGACTGGGAATAGGAAATTGAGTCAAATTATCCAACCTAAATGTGGTGATGCTATTAACTCTATGGGGAAAAAAAAAATTCATACAGCCACCCATCCTATCTTTTTCACACTTTGGTCACCTACAGTCATCCCTTTCCCATTTTGCTCCCACTTTATTCACCTACAGCCATCCTATTCCAATCTTTTTCCCACTTCAGTCACCTGCAGCCATCCCATTCCCAGCTTTTTCCCACTTCAGTCACCTACAGCCATCCCCTTCCCATCTTTTTCCCACTTCAGTCTCCTACAGCCTTCTCCTTCCCGTTTTTCCCCTACATCCTATATATATTGGAATATTCCCTAAAGAACTCGCAGATGAAGGCACAGAGCATCCATAGCTTTCATTGCGCAAGGAAGGAAGGTTGGCAAAGCCCTCTGAGATCATCCACTCCCACCATCAGTCCAACACCATCATGGTGATTTAGTTGTGGGCAATTAATGAGGCAGGAATTAAAAATGTGTAGTTATTTATTTTATTACCATAAGGCCCCACCCACAAACTAGACCCAAACCAGTTGAATTTGTGTTCTAATTCAGTCAGGAAAATCTTCACAAAGATGCTTTTGGGCAATTTAGTAATTTAGGAGAATGAGAAAATTGGAAAGGGTTTAGCCACAAAATGGCTCTGCCCCACTTATAAATAGGCAGCCTGGAGCCCTAGGGCGAATCTGTTCTACTCATGGCAGTGCAATAGAATTCAGAGCTAGTCCCTGGCTCCTTTGAGGCACTGTTGGAGCTGCTCAGTGTCATGGTAGCCCTTGAGAGGCTTCCAGATCTTCCCAGGTGTATTGGGTTTAAGCCAGTTACCCCTGAGCCCAAAAGCCCAATACAAACCCAATCCAATTTGGAAGTAAAAAAAGGTATAAAGCTTTAATAGTAAATAGGAAAAGGATTTTCTTACAGAAGGTGGGAGAAAAGGGGAAATAAAATGCAGGGTAGGGGGGATGAGGGAATACAGAAGCTGGGGAGAAAGGGAAAATAGGGGAAACAAACTACAAATACAACCCGTGGAGGGCACTTGAGTCCAAAGGCTGAGGTCAATGGTTTTGGTGCTGGATGAAGGCAGGATGTAGGAATTTTGGTGGTGACAAACAGTCCAAGTTTCAGATAAAAATGGTGGTGCTCTCCAGGAAGTGGCAGAGAGCATGTGGTCTGGCAGCAGTGAGAAGCAGAGCAGACACTCCAGGCAAAGAAAACAGGATGGACTCTCCTTTTTTATGACCTGGTCCTAGCAGGAAGTGGGAGTGGTTAACCACCACCCCTGGGAAAAACATCAGACCACCCCTTGGGAGGATTCGGGGGTTTCCAGGTGGGCTTAACCCTTTACACCAGGCTCTAGCAGGGTGCTGGGAAAGGGGCAGATGAGCTCTGACCTGATCCTGGTTCCTCTTGGCACAGAGGTTTGCAGAGGTGCAGGCAGGAGCTCTTGCAGATGTGCAGAGAGCACAGTGTGGGTGGCACTGCTCACCACAGCGTGAGGCACTCAATGCCTTCTCCTGGGAAACTTGAGGCACTTCAGTTTCCAGGGAGTTCAAGCCCAAAACATCAGGGCTAAGCTGGTCTGGAGCAGGAGGCAGAGCAGAACACATTGTCCAAGCTGAGCAGTCCATAGAGCAGAGCAGCACAGAGTGAGGCAGAGCAGTGAAGCAGAGGCAGCACAGAGCAGCACAACTGCTTGCAGCTTGGCTCCATTTCTATGATGCGCCCCAGTGCAAAGGCTCCTTTGGCCACAGAGATTCACCAATCAGAATGGCATTGGCCAAGCTGCCCATATTAGGTGACCCCAGGGCTTGCTCACCCTTATTTGGGCAAGACACTAACAAGTACCTAAGCACTTGTGGGTACCTGTTAATCACTTTGGGAGGGGACATAATGGCCCCAAGCCTTTGTTTTCCTCCCGCCCTTGCTTCCCTCAGCAGAAGTGTGGGGCAAGCCAGGACATGTTTTAGGCCTATTATCCTTCCATGATGCATGGCCACTAGCCCATACTCCCCAAAACCACCTCCACACCTTTCTGGAGCATGTCCAGGGCTGGTGACCCCACCACAGGATGTTAGGGCTTGGAAGGGACCCAAGGAGATCATTGAGTCCAACCCTCCTGCCAGAGCAGGACCAGACAACCTAGCTCAGAGCACACAGGAACACATCCAGACAGGCCTTGAAAGGCTCCAGAGAAGGAGACTCCACAACCTCTCCGAGCAGCCTGTGCCAGTGCTCTGGGACCCTTACAGTAAAGAAGTTCTCCCTTGTGCTGAGGTGGAACCTCTTCTGCTGCAACTTAAACTCATTGCTCCTTGTCCTATCCCAAGGAGCAAGTGAGCATAGCCTGCCCCTCCCCGCTCCTGACCCCCAGCCCTTGGACATTTATAGACATTTATCAAATCTCCTCTCAGTCTTATCTTCTGCAGACTCAGCAGCCCCAGGTCCCTCAGCCTCTCCTCATCAGGCAGTGCTGCAGTCCCCTCAGCATCCTTGTAGCACTCTGCTGGACCCTCTCCAGCAGATCCCTGTTCCTCTTCAACTGGGGAGCCCCAAACTCAGTGCAGTACTCAGGATGAGGTCTCAGCAGGGCAGAGTAGAGAGAGGAACCTCCCTTGATCTGCTGGACCTCCCATCAAAAAAAATCAGACTATCTTTGAATTATTCTTGGTTTGCTTTGGTTTTGTTTTGGTGTGTTTGCTGCCCTTGCACTACCTGCTGCCAATAGTGGGGAAGGAAAGCTCCCCCCCACCACCTCCCACCCCAAGCCCCTGCTTTTCCAGCCCCCACCCTGTGCAGCTCTCGAATGGAAGTGAAAATGCTGTCACAGCCCTTTCATGTGTCACCCAGCCACAGCCCCTGTCACACTGCTGTCACACTTGGTAGCCTGGTTTAAGTGAAACCTCCCCCACTCCCCCTCAGAAATTTGCTTTGGAGCAGGGGGAATTTTTTGCACAGCTGCCTTGTTCCATCTCCTTGGCTCAGGACTGAGCAGCCTGGGTGCTGCTGGACCCTGGCAGGCTGTTTAACCATCCTGCTTTTCCTGCCTGCCACTCTGCTGCAGGTCCCTGCAGGGTGACAGCTCCAATAGCTGGGGCCAGCTCCGTGCTTCTGCTGGCTGTGGTGACAAGAGACTGGGACAGGTTCTCACCTTGTCAAGCATCCCCCACCCCACTCCATCATCACCCATCTTGGTTTTCTCCCCCTCCATCAGTGACCCCCCCCAGTGATTTTTAGTTTATTTCCCCCAACCCCAATCTTTTTAGCCCCCAGTGATTCACTTCCTCCCCCTATCATCAGCCCCCAGTAGTTTCAACCTCCTCCCTCCCTGGCCCACATTCATTTTTCCCCTCCTATCACCAGCTCCAAGTAAATTGTTTGTTTTTATTGTTCTGTTTGGTTTGTTTTTTCCCATCCTTTCATCATGACAAGGACCAACTTCCCTTTTACCCTCCCCCATCATGACCCCAAGTGATTTCCAACCACTCCATCATGGTGTTCCATGAATTTCCCAGGAGCATCATTGCCCCCAAGTGACTTTCTTCTCCTTCATTATCCCACCTTCATCAAGCCCCTAAGGAATTTTCTGTCTCCTCCATCATCACTGCCCTGAGCAATTCTTGAGCATTCCTCTCTCCAGCATCCCACACCACTACAGAGTCACAGAACTGTCTGGACTGGAAGGGACCTCAAGGGTCATCCAGCTCCACCCCCGCTGACACGGGCAGGGACACCTCACACTAGAACAGGTTGCTCAAAGCCACATCCAGCCTGGCCTTAAACACTTCCAGGAATGAGGGTTCCACCACCTCCCTGGACAACCTGTTCCGGTGTCTCACCACCCTCATCACCCCAAGCATCCCTTCTCCATCACCCTCCCATCCATCACTACCCCAAGCATCCCACCTCCATCATTCCCTTGTCTCTATCACTATACAGTTATCCCACCCCAAGCTCTCCCCCTCTCCATCACAGTCCCACACTTCCCACATTCCACCATCACCCCGAGCATCCCACCTCCACCACCCTCCTTCACTTCAACACCCTCCCCGCTCCTTCATCGCCTCCATCATCCTACTTACTCCACCATCCTTGCCTCCACCACCCCGTCACCCTCCTCACCCTGTCATCACTGCCACCACTCTCCCACTGCCATGTTCCTCACCTCCATC
>VWZI01017934.1:770-61654 GCA_013396835.1 Psilopogon haemacephalus
TTTTAGTGATTTAACTCTGAATTAGTTCAAAGGCAGAAAGACAAAAGAAAGAAGCTGCCGGAGCCAGCACAGACTCAAGCCAGACTGCCCTCTGCAAGCACACTGGCTTATCTGGATGTTTTGGGAACATTCTCAAAACAATTTTTTTTTTCTCTGTTTCAGTGAAACTCAGTGAAGTGACACTGTAGGTTTAACTCTCTCTCAGTCAATAGTCTAATTTCTCACTCAAATTCTCCAATTAGCTCAAACCAACACAAGAGCATTGGGTAATGGGGCATGGGATGACAGGGATGCAAATTTAGAAGCGAGTTGGCTGTTTAATTACAGAGTATCTTGCTAACAATCCTGGTTTTGCCCAAACAGAAGCCTTACACACTGGTAGGAGATGAGGTCCCTGTTGTGCACATGGGAAAGTGGCTGTGGAAAAGTATGGATTGCTTCCCCATGGGGAAGGCAAACCCATTCATGGAACTGTTTTTGCTCAGGGGCCTGAATGTACTTGGTGGGTGATGAGAAAGAATGGGGAAACTTGGTGTGCACTTCTAAGAGATTTAACACTGGGGGAAAGATAACCTGGAAGGAGTTCTGTGTTGCAGGAAGTGATGCAGTAAGAAGGATCCAGACTGCTGCACTTTCACAGTAAATAGAGCAACACAGTGACACCAAGCTGGCATTGATACCGAATAGAATATCCTGCTGCACCCATCCTGAACAGGACCAAGGAGCAGAACATCTTTCTACTAAAAGACGGAGATACTAATATAAATTGTGTGGGTTGGGTACTGAAATGATTTAAGATGTAGGCTAAGTTGTAAGTACAAGTAAGAGGGATTTTAAGTAATAAAAAAATGAGATAGTAGAACATATGTGGAAGTGTGGATGAATGTGAACACATACGAAGTGTGTGAAATCTGAGCACGATGCAAACAGGTAGCGTATAGTAGGTTTGGACTGGGTTGAGCTAAGGTTAGCTCTCCTCAAAACATTTTCTAATTATGAGCTTCGCAATGCTGTAGCTGAACACTGATAACGCACCAGTGTTGTGGCTAGTGCTAAGCTAAGCACCCCAGCTGGGTTTTTTCTAACATCTCCCCACACCGAGATGCTGAGAGGACACGGCCAAATCAGCTGATCCAGACTGTCCAAAAGGATATGCCATGCTGAATGACACGAGCTCACACATAAGAACAAAGTAAAAGAAGGAAATCTGGGGACAAACAGCATCTGTTCTCTGAAGGTAACCACCAAGCAGACAGACCCCTGCTTCCCAAAATGGAACATAATCTCTACTTCCCATCAGCAGACTTACATCTCTCTCTCTCTCTCTCTGCTTTTGCTTTCAAACCATCTATTGCTTTGCCTGTTGTCATTATTAAATTGCTTCTATTTTATGACTGGCTTTTGTTATATTTTCCTGTCCATTTAAGAGGGGAGTGATAGAGCAGCTTTGGTGGGCATCTGGCCATCAGCCAGGGCAAAAGCACTACACCTAATTATAATTTAAGATTACAAAGAAAAAGAAAAACAAAAGTGTATGAGTTCCTAGCAGACATTTTAGGACTAGCATTAGTATAGACTGAGAGTTCTGTATTATTGTAATAAAAAGTCTTTGAGGGTAAAAAAAGGAAGAGTGCATGACAGCTTTAATCAGGCAGCTTAGACTATTCACATGGAAGAAATGAACTGCAGCCTCTTTTCTCTTTCCCACTCCGCACTTCCACAGCACTATCACTATCAGTGCCACACTGAGTTTATGGTTGCTTCTCAAATTCATTCACATCTTAGGAAACCAAATGTGGAATAAAAAGGAGAATAAAATTATCAAAGGTCAGCCTTGGAGACACGCTTCCTAGTCAGTCTCCCTGCAGACAAGTGAGATTACATGCTTTCACAAGTAATCAGAGTGTCATAAGTTTGTCAACAGCTAAGCGCCCCTTAAAAAGGGTTTTGCTTTAAGAATTGCTAGCATTCTATATCACAAGGTCTGCACATTACAGTTCAACAGATGAGCAGATACTAAATACTAACTATAAAGGGACTGCAAGGATGCCATACATCAAATTAACATCCTAGAATGAAACTCAGAGCATTGCCCAATTAGCACAGCAAGACATAGGCAGAAAACAGATACAATACGTAAACAGAGTACAAGCATCTACACTAGACCAGCTCACCACTAAACACAGCTACTACCTTGTACCAACTATTCAACACAGGGGAAAATGAAAGGAGTCCTTCCCCCAAGGAAGAAAACAGCAGCACAAATTGCATGTGATAAACTGACCACAGCCTGCATTCCCTCTCTTCCTGCACTGCTCAGGGGGAGAAGGTAAAGGAAACTGTGAAGGAAGTAAAACAGAAAGGTAGAAGAAAGGGTATTTTTGAGATTTTACTTTAATCTTCACTATCACATTCTGCTTAGTTTGATAATAAATCAACTTTTCCAAGTCAGGAGTGCTTTGCCCATGACTGGAACCAGCAAGTGACTTCCCTGTCCTTATTTCAACTCACAAGCCTCTCAATGTGTCATTCTCTCTCCTATTCAGTTGAGAAAGGAGAGTGGTAGAGCAACTTTGGTGGGCACCTGGAATTCAACAAGAGTAAACCTATGATAGTCCTTCGGCACTGAAAACACAAGGGAGTATGAGGAAGCCCAGATAAGGATAGTAACTGGGAGAGGTGGTGGGAAAACATGGACTGAGCACAAGGAGAGAGCAATGAGCAAAGCTGTGGGGAACTACTGCTGTAACTGCAGCAAAGAGATGGTCTGTGGTGTGTCAATTGTCCACTTTCATTGGTGGCATAACAATAGTTTGATTTTTGGTGCGAGGAATTCTTTGCTGAGATCAGTGAAGTTTGAGGATTGGGCAACTGATGTGATGAATGTGCATTTCAGTGACAGAGATTGAGACAAGGGGTGTTTATTTCCAGAGACTTTTGGGGAGGTCAGTTTGTAAGCGTGGTTTGTTTTATTAGGTTTAAAAAAAAAAAAAATAAAATAAAATAAAAAGTAGGTCAAATCATCCAGGACTACTTTTTTTAAAACATTTCAGGATGTAGATTCTCCCTGAAAAATAATCTAGAAAGTGCCAGGGCTACAAGTTGTTTCATAAGACTCCTTTTCAGAGATAGTTCCAAAAAAATTGTGATTGACAGTGTCATTTAGAAGAATTGTTATATTAGCTTCCAATGAAGACCTGAAGTAAGGCTTCAAAGTTGACTATACTGACCTAAACGGTTAAGCTTCAGCCAGACACAAAGTACTAAACATTATAATATTTATCACTCATGTTGGCACAGTTTCATGACATGAGTTCCATCATATTTTAAGGACTACTACCAGCGAGAACTATAAATTCAGATTAACTCACATATAACCTGATTTTTCAGTCCTTCATTGTTCATATATGCAGGTATACTAATTCAAGAAAAAAATATGGAATTCTCCTACTGGGAGAAAAATAGTTACTTTTCTGGTATCTAGAACATCTTGTCTAACAAAAAATGAAAGTGAAAAATAATTTAAATGATCAGTACTTATATAAGAGGATTTTTTTCATAGAAATTATTTGTCTGTTTTATTTAATCCAGTCTTATAACCTCCAAATTCAACTCTGAAGAGTCAGTTCAAAGAAACTCAATGTGACTAGTTTGTCACAGATTCTACAGTAAGAACTTGTTATCCAGATTATAATAATGATGATTCTGCTCCCAATTCTCCCCTCATTTCTGAAACAGACAAGTTTGAAGAAGAGACTCAGGTCTGCTTGCTAAGTTTTATTAGATGTTTGAAAAAACTATCAAAGCATATTAGTTGCTGTCTACAGACAATTCAACAGTACTAAGCAATAGGATATCACAAACTTATTGTGACTGTTTGAACTAACTGGAGGACTTGAATGAGAAATCAGACTATAGGCTGAGAAAAGAAGACACTAATGATGCTACTTCACTCATACATTTACTGAAAAAGAAAAGTTTAAGAGTTGTAACCTAAACATAGGTAAGATAGACAGCTTTGGGCCATGGCTGCTGCTGCATGGCTCTCTTTCCCCGTTTCCTTAGCTGAATAATTTCACTAACTATTTTCCTCTTGCTAATCCCCCTGGCTGATCTACCTTCACTTATCTGCTGCATGAAATAGATGGTGAGACAATATTGGGGAGGTGGGGAAGATGGTAGGGTGGATGGAAACCCCTCTTAAGGACTTTGATCTCTGGGAGGGGCATGGTATTTTTTTTACCATATATACCTGTAAATATCTGCTATATACTGCAAATATCTGCTTGTATACTATGCAAAGCTGTAAATACAAAGCTTCATTTATTAAATTCCAGCCAACTGAATCCTAGCCTGGGTTATTTCAAAGTGGTGGGGGGACAGGACAGGAAACTGCCAAACCACCACACTTATCCTTCTTAAATTACAGTGCTACCTCACTTGAAGTAAACAAGTGAAAGAGATACTTTAAGAACAAGGTAAAGTACATAACTTGAATGACTCAGAAGTGACATGTCTACATACCTACACCCTATAACCCTGTGCTGGTTTGAACCAATTGGAGAATTTTATTAAGAAATTAGACTGTAGGCTGAGAAAGCAAAAAAATACCAGTGTCTCCTTCACTCATTTGTTTACTGAAATGGTATAAAGTTAGAATCAAAACAAAGATAAGACAGAGCTGTCTGAGCTATGCTTGCCACTACATCTCTCTCCCTGCCTTTCTTAGCTGGATCTGTGTAACTTCACAAACTACTTTCCTGCTGCTAACCCACCTGGCCGATCTACCTTCATTTATCTGGCATGTAAGACAGATTGTGGGAAAAGATTGGGAAGCAGGGGGAAGGTAGTAGTGTGGTTGGAAACCCCTCTTAGGGACTCTGATCTCCCGGATGGGTGTGGTGTTTCTCTACTACCTTTTCACCGTATATATCCATAAATATCTGTAATATATTGTAAATACCTGCTTGTATATTGTGCAAGGCTGTAAATAAAGCTTAATAAATTAACTTCCAGCTGACAGTTCTAGCCTGGGTTATTTCAAAGCATGGTGGGGCAGGTAACTGCCAAACCACCACAACTCCACAAAATTAATTTCTTTCTCTACTATACCTTCACTTTTTCCATTACTCCAATCTTGTTTTCAAAGATGCCAGGCACCTCATACATAATTCAGTTCTCTAGAAAAAGAGCACAACATAATCACAATGTCACCCAGAGACCCCAGAATACCTTAGTGACTGTCTGTTGAGCTATACAGTTTACAATCAGGTGAATTATCTAGCTTTAAATACACCCCACCTTACAAGAATCTAAGATGGTTCTGCTTCCAGATCCAGATCTTCCCATAGTCCCACCACACATCACACCAATAGGAGTTGTGTGCAAAAAAGGAGAGAAGCCTAGTGACTTCAGCCCTGCTTAGTCTCTCACCTAGACTTCAAGGCTGATGACTGAGACACCTGTATAGGCGTCCTCCTAAATCTCCAAGCTTTGGGTGCAGTGTTAGAGCCCTGCAACTAACAAGGCCACAGAAGTCAGTTTAACCAATGGCTGACCTACACTAAAATTCTGCTTCTTCTATACACATCTCTAGAATCTGTCAGATATTCCACTAAAGCACTTTAACATACTAAATTAGGAGGAAAATGTTAACTTGACAAACAAGGTGTCTGGTGTGCTCAGGGCACTAGAACAGCTCAGCACAAGGTCAGAAAAGTGCTAGAGCAAGAAGTGGCCCAAAAGCAAGCAACTAGGGCTGTTTCAGTGTACATCAGCATCCAAGGCCAAACCAAGACTGCTTTTTAAAAAGTTACTATTAGTTATCCTCAACACAGCTCTCAAAGCACATAATCTGGATATCTTCCATGTAAAACTCAAAAACATGCAGTCCAGCAAGAACATCAAACAACCACTAACAGACACTGAGTCCACAGCAGCAGATCATAAAAATGCAGTTATCAAGCACACCGTGTCTTCAGCATGATCTATTTCACTCTAGAGATCCACCCCATTACTCTACTGACATAGGCAGTCATCAGCACCCACAGAACCATTGCTTCACTCTTCACAGCACTGTGCACCTGCACATTTAACTAGCAACTAACTTCTGACAGGGCTCCCAGAGTTTCCTGCCCCACGGGTAATTCACTACAACTTCTGACAACAGCCACTTCCCCAAAATGAGATTAATACCAAGAACCTAATTTTAATTCATGCACTGATACATCAATCAGCATGGTAATTAAATAACCCTCCACACAAATGCCGAAATATCTAGATTTAATCCTCTTTCTAATGTGTACTTCCCATTTCTCCAAACGAGCTGCAGCAGAGCACTTAGTGTTCCACTGTACATGTATTTCTCTCCTACTCAGTGTTAATGTTTCAACCAGAATCCAACACAGGTGACATTTCATCTTAGCCATGATAATACACAACACTAGTCTGACCCATTCCAAAGGTCATGTATGTATTTCACATCATCCTATCACTCAATGTACAGCCAGCCTTTGGAGAACAGGCTGTAGCTTGAGCTGTGAAGAGCCCCCTAATTTTTAAAAATTGCAGATCAAGCTTCCACTGCTCCTTATGGCCAATTAAAAAAAAAAAAATTTACTCATTAACTGTACCCCCAACCAACCCACTCAGCTTCAAAGCAATAACATTTTTAAAAATAAAAAGGTAGACTACACTTAGCAGGTTAAGATGAAACTTTGAACAGCAGCACATTCCTTCCACAAAAGTATCCAAGTCATCACAGGATGATCACCAATTACATCTCTTATGCTTTACATAACTATACAGTAGTTCACTAAATAAGGCTAGGAGACAGGATAGAAACATCTTTTGAATAAATAAGCAACACACTGTCTTGACTTTGCAACAAAAAGGTAAATACACTGAAAGGAAGATAACCAACTGCAAGCCTGATCCTAATGTTTCCTTGGTGTGATCTGGTACATTCCTGCTCTGAACATCTTGGAAAAACACAGAGTAAGTTTCTCCAGACAGTACATGGAGGTAGAGACCACTCTATACATTCTAGACAATCTGAGAATCATGCATTTAAACAAGGTGCAAAATTAGTTTCCTTTTCATAGAAGTACCTGAACTGATCTCTCAGGTTATCTAAGCACACACTTCTGAAGAGCCATTGGAAAGCAATTACTGCATTTCTAATCTTGTAGCAGATGGAAGACAGCTTTGCATATTTCAAAGTGAAAAACCTCAAGACTTCTGTATTTATGTTAGTTACAAGTAAAGAAAACTCAGTTTAAAATCAAATTTAGATTAAAACTTAAATGCCAAATTGCTCTACTATTTATGTTTAGCAACTAGACTTTTTAAGAACAAACCAACTTGGTGGCACCCCATAGGGAAATCTTCAGTAAAACAAGCTAAACTTGCTCATCCAAACTCATTCAGCTGAATACAAACTTGGTGTAGAAACTTACAAGCTTAATCAAACTTTGCAGTTTCCCTAAACCACTCTCTCCCAAATTCCTTCTTATACAGCTTCAGACTCAGTTTGGGGAGAAAGTTAGGAAGGGAATAGCTTCCATTTCTAGATTTTCCTTCACTCAGAAGACTACAGTTTCTGGAGAACAGCTGAATACTGAGCAATTATATTACATCAATAACTGCATTTGCATAATTTTTGCACTTATTACCGAGAAGAACAAGCTGATGATCTGCAAAAGCTGAAAACTGTAGGTGCCTGTCCATAAGGCAATTTAACACAGCACCTGAAATCTTCAGCAAGAAAAAAAAACCAACCCATGTTAAAAGAATTATGGCTAAATTGACCACTACTTTAAAGTTTTTGTAGTTTACATTACTTTCCCATGGGATTTTTTTCAGTCATTTATAGTTCATTGCTTCATATGGCTATAGAATCCCTGCTGTGTTAAAAAATGCCAAATAAAATTATATCTCATTCACTGCTTTATGCTATACCTTCCTTTGTTCAGAACCAATTAGCGAAAGCTTGTTCTTCATTTATCATACTTTTAGCTGATTACATTAGGCATTACAATAGTTCTCTAGCTTTCCTTGACAATGTTTGCACCATCAGTGTTACATTTATGGTTGAGGAGGTTCTTTCATCTTAACCCTCTATTCCAACCAGTTCAGGGGGAAAAGTACATATGATTACTCTTGTTCAGCCAAAACTTTTGCTTGTTCTCTCATCCCAAAATTAATTCAATTAAGCAAAATTAAAAAAAAAAAATACTCTGAAATCCAGCATTTTTAGTAGCATACAATTTCTTTCCTCCACTTCCCCTAAAATAACAAACATTGAAAGTATTAGCCAGGATTTTCAAGACCCTAAAAAGCATCCACTATGATCTGCTTCTCAACATACTCAGTGCCACATGAGCAACTGTATGTTCCATGAAACGTGCAGAAGCAATTCTGCCACACCATTTTCATCCACCACAACAATTTTACTTCAGAACAGTTATAAAAACAGTAACTTCTCTTCTACTGCATAACTTGAGTTAATTTTTTTTTCTCCCCAATTCATACATCCCTTCACCTCTGCAAAGGTAAAATGCAATCCAGTCCCATTCCCAGCTACCTTAACTTTTGCATTAACATGCAAGCACCCAAGAGTCTCTTAAGTAATCCACCTCCTTTGAAGCTTTGGTTCTGCCCCGTCATCTGAACAATTTTAACCTAGAGAAATCATTCATATCTTCATCCATTTAAGTGAGAAACAGTATTTTTGTTCTTCATATTTTCCTTCTTCAGCTAAGGGGGATTTTTTTGCTCTCAGTAGGTTGTTCATTTTTTTTTCCTCATTATCAATTTAAATCATTTCTGTTACTGCCTACTCATAACAGTTAGCAAAGTTTTAATTTCTTGAAATGAAATATTCTTTGTATTGCTATAGTTGCTACCTTTCATTAATAAAGTTAGCATCTTGAGTGTTGCTTTAGCAGCATACTCTAGATATTTGCCATTTATGTTCCACAAAGTCTGAAGAAGGAAAAATAAGTACTTTTATTGAAGGTCTGCATGTATTTATTTCAGTTATTTCCACCACATTCACTCAGCACTGTAAACTCCACAAGGATTTCAAAGGATTTTGACGTTGTAAAAAAGTATAAGATTAACATTCAACAACAAAAAATATGCCCAAAATAAATTTAAGGTAACATTATCCATTAACAAATCCTACAGTGTCTTTATTCAAAGACCAGTGATTTTAAGATCACACACATCATGCCCATCCAAACACTGTTGAAAACTCCTGCTCAGGTCATTTATGCATAGGATATTGGATGAGGAATTAACTAGTCATCTTTTATTTAATGAGGGTTAAATTAATCACAAGGAACTTGCTTTCAGTTCTGTTTTCAATCAGTATGGCAGAAAGCCAGAGATGCAGCAGACTGTCTGGTTTGTCCTCTTTTTAAAGTTACTTGTAAAAGCAAATCAGTTATCAGACCACCCATATTTCAGCACATAGCTACTTAGGAATATAACGAGGGACTATTACTGCATCTCAAAGGTTGCTCTGAGTTCTAAACCTAAAACTTACCTACTCCAATTAATGTTATTTCTAGGCACTTTAATAACAGTATTTTTGCAAACCATCCCTGCCAACTCCAGTCACTTAAAACTCCACTATTGATAGTACAGAAACAGCTTTAGAATGGACAACTAGATTACATTTACTTTTGCCTTCGGTTCATTGACTATGAGGAGTGAGGAATGTCTTGCTTAATCCGATCAAGCACCAAATCAAACGGATATTTACAACTTTCTTACAGCATCCCACCACTGAGCAAGCATGTTTCTTCTAGTTACATGAAAACAGAGGTTCCTTTGACAGTTTGCTTCAGCTCCCAACTTTGATTGCAGAGTGTTTGAGATTTTCCTACCACTGGTATAACCAAGAAGGTAGCCGTTGATGGAATATGAACATAAATGGACAAACAGTTACTTTGTAGTACGTAATATAGTCAAATGATTTGGCCTCTGGACTCATCAATCCAGATGGTACAAATTATCAAACACCACTGCAATGCCCAGGTCATTACCGTGAACCATGAATAACTGGAGGTAACCAAGTTGTTAAGATAGATGACATTAAACTGTTTCCCAGTTTCAAGCACCCACAGCAGTGATTCTCCAATGCGTACACATAGATAATGCTTAACCTTCTGGAGAGAACTTTGATTAGTCTCTAAGTAAGGATCCAAAGAGCTAAGCAGACAAATGCTGTAAGGGTGAAATAATAAGAGCCTTATCTCTATTTCACAAACTCAATGTCAGTATCTCAACACAATTCTATTTTTATGAACTTCAATGAGTATACTGCATTTCAGAAGCCATTATTAGATTTTATTACCTATTACAAATTAAAGACCCTATTTGTATTTTAAAGCTAAGACAGCACTGTAGATTGCAAAGACACTGTCAGTTTTCTTTGTAAAGCACTTTGTACTTCCCTAATGTAGTAAGTTGTACTTTCTATCATTCTCTCATTATATCCCTCAATCTTACTATTTCCAGCTTTTTTAAATCACCTCCAGCTCACAGTAGACTCCGCACAATAAACAAAGCTATCCAGACACACTGGAGATCAATTCATGTTCTCAACTCTTACAAAATGTTTTATTTTTAAACAGCTTTTTTATCTATTTTCAGAATTAATTCATGACAGTGAACAAGGCTGTGGTGCTGCTAAACAGCAAATTCACTTATCCTAACGGCAAACAGCACGTAGATAAGATGGAATACAAGTACTCATCAGCATGTTTCGGTTTTACTAGAGCTACCACACAGAGCAGTTGGTATTCCTATCAACTTCATCCTTGGCTTCAAAAAGAATTAGAATTTATCATGATGTAATTTCACAGTCCATTGAGTAACCACAAGCTATAACATTGTCCCACTTACAGCTACCAGTTAAAACTCCAAGTATAAATCTGATGTGAAGGAATAGTATTTGGCATAGTAGGATATTTGTCCTGTTTCAGATAATCCAGTTTCAGTCTCTATGTATCTACAGCCTCTTTATATGAGGAGAGCTGGTCAGGTAGAACTAGAACCACAAAATGACACAGACAAGAGTACAGTCTGTAAAGGGTTAAGCCCACATGGGAATCCCTTGACTCCTCTCAAGGGGTGGTCTGACCTTTCTCCCAAGTGTCACGGTTAGCCACTCCCACTTACTGCTAGGACCTGGCTATAAAAAAGGAGAGTCCATCTTGTTTTCTCTCTTCTCCTCATCCTGCTTGCCTGGAGGAGCTACTTTGCTGCTTCTGCTGCCAACCACACGCTCCTCTGCCACCACATGAAAAGCATCACCATTTTTATTTGGAACACTAACTGCTTTTCACCATCAAATTCCTACATCCTGCCTCCATCCAACTGCAAAACCATCCACTTCAGCCTTGAGACTCAATTGCCTTCCACAGGTTGTATTTGTGTTTTGTTCCCCCTTTTTCCTTTCTCCCCAGCTTCTGTATTTTTTTTCCCCTCATTCTCTATACCCTGCATTTTGTTCCCCTTTTTCTCTCACCTTCTGTAAAAAAAAAAAAAAAAAAACCTTTTCCCTCCTATTTATTGTTAAAGTTGTATACCTTTTTTACTTCCAAATCGGATTGAGTTTTTATTGGGTTTTTGGGCTCAGGGGTAGCTGGCTTAAACCCAATACACAGTCAAAAAAAAAAAAAAATTAAAAATCAATTTCCTAGCAGTTATCACCTTTCACTTAATTCCAAAAACACCCCAAGTTCTAACTACTTTCACAAAATTCCACCAATCACATCTCAGATTATCAATGTTAAGCAACCTACCACCTACATTCCTAAATCCTTTCCAGTATAAAATATACTTCAGTTCCTGACAGGCTGTCTGACAGACTTCTCCTGTCAAATCACAACACAGGACTTTAACTCCCTTCTAGACAGCAACAAACTATATCCTGTAGCTGTTCTTGCAGGCAAGGAATACAATATTCTCTCAACTCAGATATGCAAGCACAACTACACTGACTGTTATATCACAACAGACATTACTTTCCTATTCTTGCTAGGAGTGACTTAAAATCTCAAATAGAGAAAAGACCTGAAAACAGGCAGGAAGCTAAACAAGTATTGTACTTGTCTAGATAGCCATTTTACCACCTTTCTGCATGCTGCTGAACATTCAGGACACCTCAATAGACTCCAATGGAGCAAGTCTAGAAGGTCCACTTACCACATCTAGCATAGTAAGACATTCCTCAGAGAAGTGGGAAGCAATGAGATGCATTTACCAGACACAGGAACAATTTACATCAAGTTCTATATCATCTCTTAAGATACATTTCTAATTCTGTTTTTCATGGGCAGCACAAAAAATTTAGGTTTTGCCACCACTCTTACACTTGGAAAGTGTATCCACCAGGTGTTACCACCTAGCTTTATTTAGAAAAATAGTAAGGTAACACTTATATGAGCAAAACACAGAAGAGTTAACACAAAAAAGCATGCCAAATACCAACATTGAGGGCAGGCTAAGTATGTGCCCACCATCAAGCATGTGGAAGAAAAGGACATACACAAAGATAGTTCAGAATTACCAACATGGCCACCACATTAATCAACAAGCCCATTCAACAGTTGCAAAGCTTGAATTACTAAGTATCTCATCTACCATTTGAATTCAAGTAGTACTTACTGCATTGGCATCAACATCACTGTGTATGGCAACTGTTTTAATCCCCATCTTCCTACATGTTTTGATGACCTACCAAATAAAAAGTGACAAATATTTAAGATATCAATAGTTTAAGAACTGACTGCAAAATAAAGAAAAAATAAAATATTACATACTTACCCGACATGCAATCTCTCCTCTATTGGCAATAAGGAGTTTTTCAAAAGTCTAAAGGGAAAATAATAAGAAAATTGAGAGACCAACAAGTTTTTCTCCCTCCAGAAACACATCTCCTCCACTTCAACTAAAAGCATGGTTTATCAATGAACTTGTAACTGTGAGATCACCTACTTTTAAGATACTGCTACTGATTTAACAATGAAAAAAATAGCATAAATAGTATGCTGTACTAAATTTACCTAGCACATACACAGAGTAAGAAAAATACACTAACTATTCACACCAGCATTCCCTAGCTCTCCTTACCACACAGCGTGCAGAAATTAGAACTCTGCAGAGGCTTTAGGAGCAAGTCCAGGGAAGAGACACCAGCAGGCACAGTGGTCAGTGACTAATTAGCATAGCTGACCTGGAATACAATTTTTACCTGTTATGGGAGATCTTTAGAAGACATTCCAGTCATAAGGAGGAGAGGTTGCTCTCTGCCTAAGGCACAGCAGCATGAAAAAAAAATTGCACCCTGCACTAGAGATGTTTGCTGAGTTGTACCAGCCTTGCCCCTTCTTGTAACTAAGCCTTATATGAGGGAACTGGGAAGTGTTGTGATGGCAGGGCAGGCTTTTGCTACTTAGTATTGAGCGTATAGTACCAAACCACACAGAGAAGCTAATCAAGTTTAATACATGCCTGAAATTCACTGTCACCTTTCACACTAAGGTACACTTAATGCTGTAATACCTTCAGTATACCAAACATGCCTGTAAAAACAGGATAACACACTGTCAAGCCAATAAACCTTATACCCTAGGCAAAACATTTTTCTTACATTGCTCTGTCTTAAGGGGAAGAGTTGCTCAAGATAATATCATTACTGAAACTAAGGGTTATTGCTGTCACTGGCCTTGCTACTGAGTACACAAGTGCACTTTGATACTGCTCTTGAATAGGTATACATTTAGATTGCCAACAAAAAGGGCAATCCTGCTTTACACACACCACCGCCTTCCAGATATCACACCTAGCAAGGATACTGCTTCAGGACATATCAGTCCACAATAACTGAACAGCCCTACTGTACCTTCCACACTCCAAATCAAGAAACAAGATGAGGAACCAGCAGGAATCCTCCCTTCATCAAACTATATCAAAAGACATTTGATATTCTCCCTCCCCTACAGCAAATGGCTTTCATACCAACTAGTGCCAGAGGATGTATTCCCACTGCATAGTCATTATTTAACTTGGGAAGGGGAAAATAGGTGCAAGAGGAAGGAACACTGCAGAAATCTCAAACAGCTGTTGACAGACTAAGGTATATATTGTTTGCTTCCCTACTTCAAACAGATGTAGTCAAGGTGCTCTTTACCAAATATACTACTTCAAAGTCAGGGCAGAGCTGGCATCACATGACCAGTTTAAAAATACTACCAGGTGATTAAAATTAACTAATAAAACCCTTCAGATAAAAGCTACAGCAAGCTCAATTGGTAAGTTCGGCCAGATATGGTGAGAAACATACAATACTGCCTAGCATGCAGGCATACTCATATCCCACTCAAGAGATAGGTCTTAAACATCCTTAAGAAAGCTCAATTAGAGGTAAACACTGTAACATCACCACAAGAGACAGCAGTTTGGGGAACATTTTTAGCTGGAGACCTGGTCTAAAAACCTAGTGAAAAAACTGAAAGGTTCCCAACATGCTCAAACTTCCTTGAATCTGAATTGCAGCAGTCTAACTACCTGAAGCTTTGTGGGCATGCAGACTCAAAGCAGAATTTTAAAAAGCCATCACAGGCTTAGTTCTTGATATATAGGAATTGCTTTATTAAGGTATGATCACAGCATCAGGCAAGACTTTTAGTATCCAGGTGTTACAAATACTTGACATTCATCTGAGTTTAATTCAGCAATAAAGACAGTAACAGGACCCTTACTCCTGTTAAAGGCAATTCTCAAGTCCAGCACTTCAGAAAAAAATACTGCTAAAGTAACTGTGTAGCATTTCCTTTAAGTGATCTCCACTAATTGGCTTTAAAAGGTCTCATATGAAAGTCTTGTCATTACAAAGACAGTGGAAAGGCCAGTGAATTAAAAAAAAAAAAAAAGAAAAACAGCAGAAGAGAACAAACTCCATAGTAGTCACTGGTTGGCATGACATAGCTCCTAGTTAAGAAACTAAATACTTGATTACACTGTCTAAACATAACATTGTCCTTAGGAAAGGAAGAGAACCTCTAAGCAAGGGCAGATTTCCTCAGGAGACTTCAAGTCAGTTATAGGCACATACTGTTTCTCCTCACTTTCAAATACTACTTCACTCCTGGTTAATTGCTTCTACACTGGTATACAGGCAGTATACAAGTATCAGTCACAAACTGTCAGTATTCTTGCCCTTCAACACTAGCATACCCTCAGCCACATTATTTTTCTAGTGTGTTACTTCAGAGTCCATGCCAAGCAAATCTTCCACAAGAAATGTTTTTCTTGGCTCATAACTATAAATTGAGACTGCTACCACACAAGTCCCAGGATGAGGTTTGACTATTCTCTGCAGGCCTTAAAAGGCCCATTTCAAGTTCTAGGTAATCTGACATAGGAGTTAAGCAATCTTGCTGCCACTATTGCATACTTTCGTTTCTATGAAAAGCTTCTGGCTAGTCTAATTTCCAGATGTTTTAACAGGCTTATACCTCCCACACCATATAATTGTTTCATAATTATAACATGTTCCGGCTAGTATGTAATTCTCCAAAGCTAACAATCACTCAATCCAATCTTTTAAGGTATGCACTTGTAGTATACAATTTTGACAAGTACACTGAGTATACTGCAAAAATCAAGTTTCCTTTTTGGTTTAAGAAAAGGAAGAAAAGCATGCTATTAAACAAATTACTGTACCCTAGTTATACCAGTAGAACTGCAATTGTTAGCAGCAGTATAGGAGAGAGGATAGTTTTAAAAGTTAAATTGCAGTGATAGAGTAAAATGTTAAAGAGGACAAGCACCACACTGCTTACCTTTTCGTTTGGATCATACATAGATGAATACAGTTTGTGTGATGTTATAAGGCACCATCTTGAACACAGCGTTTCACACTACAGAAGAAAGAGGGAGTTAAACGTTTTTCTCCTGCTATAGTATTGCAGTAAGACAAAAACAGTTCATATACTGACATCTTGAGGAAACACTTCCATATCCACCCCTTCCCTCAACACATGGATGAAAAGTTGTGATTCTCCCTTCCTCAAGCACACATCCAACAAACAGTAACCAAAACCAATTCAGAAGCTTTAGATATTAAGTCATCAGTTTAATAAAGCTCTTCACTATATCACCTTCTTTCCTTCTTGTTTTGAGACATATCTACCAAGTTCTCCAAAATGCACATATCTGTAACAACAGAGAAGGGGAGAGGCTTTCATTGCTAGAGAGCTGCTGGGAATAAAGCAGGTAGTGGACTGGGTCCATACAGAAAAAAGATAGAACAGACTTTGGCAGATGAAGTAGCATCTAGTCTTCCCCTACCACAACCTCAGAGAATTGTCTGAGGAAGAGATTACTTTTTCTGAAATATGTTCTGAAACAACTTTTACAACCACCGCTCCTATAACAATTTTGTATTATGTGTCAGGGAAAGGCGGCATGCAGGTGTCAACACGATCAATGATACAACTGACTTGCAAGTATATCAAGGAGATTCAGATAGGTACTTCCCAAGCAAGTAATTTCACAACACAATGACAGTTACAGTTAGCCATAAACAGAAATGATCAGATGAATGATATTGCACCAAAGTTGTACTAATATACTTGCTCACCCAGTTGTAATCTGAAAGTCCACAAAAATCCTTAGTACTGAATATTGTCTAGTAGGAAGCACAAAGCAGCAATGACTGGTAAGCATGCAAGCTCAAAACCTGTCAATTCCGTCCCAAAAAACTTTTCAGAAGTGGCACAAACCTTAGCTGTAGAAAGTAAAGGCTCTCCTGTGAGAGGGCAAGGAAAAAAAATTGATCACACTGTAAAGCAGAACAAAAAAATATAGGAAGTGCAGGTCCCATAAAGAAGTCAATTAGCTAATTCAGCTGTTCCTTGCACAGCAGAAGTGAACATAGAATTTTATAAATTTATCTTAACTTTACAGTAGTTCATACTGGCTCTGCAGCACCAGTGGCTAGCAGTAACAAAAATGAGAGCACTCCTCAGAGACTTGATCTAGATTGCAGGTACTTTCCATGTTGCATTACAGAAAGCAGAAACCAGGCCATGACTGAGAAGGGCATCAGATTTGTAACACAGCTGATATTATAATGTTTTAAAGGGGGAAAAAAAAAATGTTTCAATGCAAGTCCTGTAATATAAACCTAAAGGAATTCTTAGAGCACACTACCTCACAGCAGTTCAGACCAAGCTTCACACATGGAAAACCTCTATAGCTTCACAAACATTTAGACACCAATCACTAGCAATAGACATACCATAGACTATCACAGGTAATCTAGACAATTATTCTGGAACCACAAACTGAGCAGACAGCAACTGTTCTACTCTGTTTCAAATCCTGCTTTGAGTTACAACAGAACTAATTCTGTTCAACAATTCTACTTTTCAGGTCAATCTCATCTGCACTTCCTGAAATTAACAGCATGTTTTTGCAGAGAGTGTCTGCCTCTAACAGTGGCAACACTGTGTATAGTTAGCACTGAGGATTGGTGTGCAGATCAAGGTCAGTGCTAAATCTTGTGTACTACACTGAAGGTACAGAGTAAAAGGCTACACTTGCAGGGAGAAATAAGGAGTTCAGGTAAGCATAAACTGACCAACAAGGTATTCCATACTGAGTACATCATCATCTATATAAGCAAATGGATCAAAAGGGTCAAGTCCTCTTCAATGGTCAGTATTGAAGGAGGACTCAGTTCATTCTGCCTTCAATCCCAATCTATGAATTCCCAAATCCAGCTACTGTCTGCCACTAAGTCCTGTCTGGGGCTTGACTCTACAACACAGCTGGAGATAATTAATAGAACCAGAGAAGACTTGCAGTTGACCCTTAGGATTTTGAAGTCAAGGCTTTGAGGACAGCTAAATGCTCCTAACAAAAAAGAACTGTTAGCAGCATATGAAGGAGCTAAAGATGCTTCAGAAGTCATTAGTACTGAAGCACAACCACAATTACTAGTACTAGACTGGATGTTGAAGGGTGAGGTTCCTTCCACCATGGAGCAAATGAGTTGCATTACATCACACAGTATAACAGCATGAAGACAGCTATCTCTGGTCCCCTACAGACATGCTTATCTGCCATGGCTAAGGAAAAGGGTAAATCATTTGAAAAACTGATTGAAAACTAGACAGGAGGGAGAATATATTCTGTTGTTCTCCTGAATGGGCCCACTGACTGCCCCAGCAGTAGAAACACTGCCCTACTATTTGCCAACAAGGGTCTGAGTTCAATATTTGGTTTGTATTTATCTGTATATATTTTATAATTATTTAGCTTTATTTTCCAATTCATAAGTCTCTTTCCCTTATTCCCTTTCTTTACGCCTTTGAGAATAGAGAGGGGTTAATAGAGAGCATTTGTCACTTTCTTAGTACCCTGCCCAGCCCTAACTTTTGAGACGCACATGCTGGGTTCTCTCACATTCAGTTTTTTGGATTGGTAAACTGTTTCTCTACTTTGATTTTTTTTTTTTTTCCCCACCTCATCCTCCAAATATAACATAAAACCTGAAACACAGATTGTTTGCTGTACTAGAGCCTAAACCACTAGACTTTTTTTGCAGGGGTATATTATTATTATTCATCTGAGGATGTGACAGTACAAGCTGTTTCTGCCACTACAGAGGGATGATATAGTTAAGAACAGAACTCTTGACAACTGAAACCACACCTACTAGCTAGTCCTTTACTCACAGTTACAGCAGGAGTTTTACATCTTGAGTGACTGCATTATGATCAAGATCCTGTCAGAGAAAAGCAAGGACAGCTATTGTAGAAGCTGCAGGGTATACATTCCTGCTCCAGAGCACACAAAGTTTGATCAGACAGTGCTTAAGAGGAGGAGTCAATCAACAGAAGCACTTATGGGACCACAAAGAGTCTGAAGGAAGTCACAGAGGACAAAAAAAAAGTCTCCACCAAGTTTAATATTATTCATTGAAGAAAATTCTTGTTAAGGTCAGTGAGGCTAATCTGAATACTTACAGTTCGCTGAAGGAGAAGAAGGGAGGCAGAGGCAAAGAAGGAAAAGCTTTTGAAATTTTTTGTAAACACCTTTTATACAACACTAGTTTTGAATGCGTATGAGAAGCCAGAAAAGCTATACCACAGAGAGACTGGAAGGAAAGGCCACAATGGAAAAGTTAGTTACCATTAACTTTCAGTTATAAATTCATATAAATCAACCTACACAGTAATTTGTAGAATGGCACACTCATCACACATTGATGCTTTGAGACATAAAGAACCTGCGAGTGGAGCCCTATGGATCATCTTCAGGTGGTTTAAGGACACAAAAAAACAGAATGTCAACTTTTTATAGATGTCTTACACGTGTTTAAGATTTATACATCACTCAACAAGGAAGAACACTTTTCTGCCATACTAGTCATTTTGAAAATAATTCATTGACATCTTTATGGGGAGCAAAAGGTCTGCGTTGAAATAGAGACGCAGGGTTCTAGATCTCAGACAGAGAATGTATCATACATATACATCTGCTTTAAGAAATGTATATTACAAGAAGATACAGTAAGCAATACCCACCAGTAACAGCTAGGAGTAGCATACCTATTTACCCATAAATTCTACCTCTTCCTTCTGTCAGCACACCTGCTAAGAATTCTGCCTGTACACTTTGAGGCACCACAAGAATAACCTCTTCATATTTGCAGCATATTTCCCATTAGCAATAAATATTCCTGAGTAATTATAAAACACAACAAACTTTTTCCTATATTCTGATGACACAGCAACACAAATCTTTATTTCAACTCACCTGACATCTTAATGCCCTGTTTATGGGCCTCTACTGATTGAGCATGTAAAAAGCACATCGCAACCAAACAACTTCAGGTGTCTGCAAAACTTTTAATCTGAAAAAGTCTTAAAGTGTAACTCATTAACACAAGATTGTACAAGTCTCGTGCACTGGAAAGCAAACACCACACTTCTGTATTATTTTTTCTCTAATGAAACACTTGCCATGCTTTGTATTCTTGAAGAATGCTGAGCAGCCAAGCACTTGTAACTGTAAGCAGTTCCTCCTGAAGCCAGCTGCAAAGATGTAGAATGAGGTTCCATAAGGTACACTACACTGCACATAGTAGTTCCTTCACTCTTACTAGGTTAGAGAATCTCTGGTAATTCTAAGAGGAGGAAGAAAAAAAATTCACATTTGCCAGCACAGAAACTACAAACAAGAAAATACTCATCCACCTAAGGCTATGTTTTTAAAACCACATCATTCATACACCCACGTATTTACTTTGTGCCAGTCCCAAAAGCTTGTAAAATCATATAGTGAACCAGAGCAGGGAATACCTCCAGCTGAAAAGATACTCACAAGGAGTGGGAAAAATGTGTCATCACACAAATTTCAGTCCAACTTACCCACTTACTTATTCAAGCAACAGTTCTGGTCTAAGTTAGAGTGAGACAGAAGCTCAAGAGGGAACAGCCTGTGATCAAGACCTAGCAGCTGCAAAAAGTTGAAACAGTTTCTCAGGGCAGCAGCCTAAACAGCTCCTGTAAGGCTACTCTTCAGAACACGGCAACTACCAGGACTCTCTTACCTGGGATAGTCTTTAAGAGTGCTTGTCAGCACTAAAATCTGTAGTTTACATATTACAATCACTTTCTTCCAAAAGTTAAGGGCTACATTCATCGCCACAGATCAGTTACTATTTTAACTCTAATGGGAATTCTTTCTACTGTAAGCATTTTTCCCCCATATACAACCTAGTCATAGTGTCATTCAACTGTTACAGAACACAACATGCTAACACTGCCTCTTCTTTCTCTTAACACAATCTGTGGAAGTAATAGATAAGATATAGCAACAGCCTCAGTGAAGTTACTCCACAGCTTACAGAACACGGCTTGATAGAAATTTAAAGTCCTCCCCAAAAACATTAGTAGAGCTTTTACAACATAGTTCATTGTATCCTCATGAAACGAAGAATACAGACACAGTAAAGTTTTAAGTGACAGCAGAAAGACCCATAGGTAAAATGGCACAAAGGGGAAGTTGGGAAGTGAAACGAGATTTTACTACTAAAAGTAGTAAAAAACTGCACTCCGCTCCTGAGTTTCGATAAGCTCCTGCTTAGCAGGGGGAAAACATGGAAGCAAAAAGAGAGCAGCACATATTTTTCTGCTGATAGTGAGGGTTAAGTCAAAAAGAAAACACAAAGAACAAAACAGACACTACGTAACACATGGATAGGATAGACCAAGGAACAGAGTACTGGATACTGCCAGATCCCAGCAACCAAACCCAAGACACAGCTTTCACAGTTTACCACAACCATCACCTTCCAGACAGCATTCGCAGGCACCGCCCGGTTAGAGGCCTCCAGCCACGTTGTCCATCGGGTGGGTGAACGGTGGGTTGACAGCCAGCCTCCCGCCGCCTACTCCAGGCACCGACACAGGGTGACTACTTCAGCATCGGCCCCTAAGAGCCTTCGAAGCAGCACTCCCTCACCTTCCACCCACCTAACGGCCACGCGAACACGACCGCACAGGCTCCCCTGCGGCCTCTCACCCAGCAGGAGGGGACGGGGGGCGGTGGAAGGCGGTAAGCACGACACGGGCACCCCGCGATCGCCCCAGTCACTCAAGTAGGGACGCCCCCCTTCGCGGCGCTACTCAGGAGGGACGACACGCGTCCCGACCCCATCCACAGCAGACAGCAACCACCCGACGACTTCATCCGCAGCCCCTCACGGAGGTGGGGGACCCGCCCGGGGGTTTTTGCACAGTGCCACCCTTAATCGCCCCGGAGAGCGGCCCCGCCAAGGCACCGCACACAGAAAAGGGATGAAGCGGGAAACCAGACTTCCAGCCCTCCTCGNGCCGCCCGCAGCCAATCCGAGACGCCGCCGCGGGCGCGAGGGAGCAAGCGCGGCCGCGCGCCGGCGGGCGGCCAGGCAGGGTGCGCGCGAGTGTGGGCAGTTCGTGTCCGCGAGTCGGCAGCTGGTAGGCCCTGGGGGCTGCTTGGGCGGGGGCCAGGCCCTGGTGCCCTCCTCAGACCCTGTGCAGCGGCAGGCGCGCTCCGGGGCGCGGGGCAGCGCCTGTGCGCGTCGACGGAAGTGTGCGCGTGCCCCCGGGCTGCCGGTGGCGCTTGTCCCCGGTCGCCTGCGGCTGAGTCGTGCCTGCTTCTGCAGGTGTGCCTCGGCAGCCGGCGGCATTTGCGTGCGCCTCCAGGTGTATGCCTTTGGGCTTGCACTGGTACACCCATCAGGGCTTGAATGCTTCTGTAGGTCTTAAGGAGTCGTAGAATGGTTTGAGTTAGAAAGAACCTTTAAAGGCTATCTAGTCCAATACTTCTGCGATGAACAGGGACATCTTTGATTAGATCGGTGCCCCGACCGACCTGACCTTGAACGTTTCCAGAAATGGGGCGTGTGCCGCCTCTGTGCAACGCTTCGTAATGTTTCACCACTCTCATGATAAAAGTGTGTTCCTCATAACTAGCATAAACCTACCTTCTTTTAGTTTTAAACTGTTACTCCTCCCCCTGTTAATACAGGCCCTGCATCTGCCCCCATCTGTCACATAAAGCCCCCTTTAAGTACTGAAAGGCTGCAGTGTCTCTAGAACCTTCTCCTGGATGAACAACCTAAGCTCAGCCTCTTTTCACAGGGGAGGTATTGCTCTCCAAGCAATTTGTGCTAGCGTCTCAGCACCTTCATTGTAGAAATTTGTTCCATACATCTAGTCTAAGTCTACCCTGTTTTAGTTTAAAACCATTACTCCTTGTCCTGTTGCAACAGGCACCTCTAATAAGACAGTTCCCACATTCCTTATAGGCCCCCATTATATACTGAAAGGCTGAAATAAGGTCTCCCAAGAGCCTTCTCCAGGATGAAGAACCCCAACTCTCTCAGCCTTTCTCCATAGGAGATATGTTCTAGTCTTCTGATTGCTTTTGTGGCCTTCCTCTGGACCAGCTCCAACTGCAACATGTTGCTCAGAGAGGTAGTAGGTACCCCATGTCTGGAAACATTCAAGGTCCAGTTAGACATGGCTCTGAGCAACCATATCTAGGTAAAGAAAGAAGGCCATGCTCATTATAGAGACTTGGGCTAGGTGACCTTGAAAGGTCTCTTCCTACCTCAACTGTTACACGATTCTGCAATCTGTGGAAAATTGCAATACCTGACTTGGGACAGTCCCTAGCACCAATACAAGCTGGGGGATGAAGGGATTGAAAACATCCCTGCAAAGAAAGACTTGGGAGTGCTCATGGATAAAAAGATGGACATGAGGCAGGAATGTATGCTATCAGTCCAGAAGGCCAAACACGTCCTAGGCTGCCTCTAAAGAACTATGGCCAGCAGGTCAAGAGAGGTGATTCTGCTGTTCTGCTCCACTGTGGTGAGACCTCACTTGGGCTACTGTGTCTAGCTCTCAAGTCCTTATCACAAGAAAAACCTGAACCTATTGGAGTGGGTCCACAGGAGAACCACAAAAATAGCCAGAAGAATAGAACACCTCTGCTATAAAAAGAGGCTAAGAGAGTTGGGGGTTGTTCATCCAGGAGAAGAGAAGGTAGATTTAAGCTAGGTATAAATGAGACATTTTTATCATAAGAGCCATGAAACACTGGAATGCATTGCACAGAGAGGTGATAGTTGCCCTATTTCTGGAAACATTCAAGGTCAGGTTGGTTGGGGCACTGATCTAGTCAAAGTTCTCCCTGCTCATTGCAGGGGTATTGGACTAGATGGCCTTTAAAGATCCCTTCCAAATCAAACCATTCTATTGTTCTAAATTTTTTTGGGGCTCCAAGTACATTCACACCCTATAGTGAGATGCAGGACGTCCCAGAACAACTGGCATATTCCCATGCTGCAGGGAGGCACAGGAAGAGGAAAAAACCTGCTAGGCAACTGGGTTCCACCCAAATATGGGTGTTTTCATAGGACTCTAGCAGCATGGTCCCCTCAGTGGAACACAAATTCCTATTTGCATTCACATACAATATTGAAAATGTGGTTTTTTGTTTGTTTGTTTGTTTTTGTTAGATATCAGGCTTTTAACTTCTTATATCACTACTTACGTTCAAAGCAAAAAGTAGGTGAAATACGACAGAAAGGAGAACTCTGGGATCATCTCTGCTGTATGCTGAAGGTACATGAAATTCCTTCTTTCTCTTTCCTCCCAAATGAGTATAAAAAAATAAAATGACCAATGGGTCTCCTCTGTTGCATGTTTATGCACTTGCTCTGGTGTAGTAACAGTGCCTACAACTACATATGTGGGAACAGTGCAAAAAAATGTTCTTAATATGTCTACAGGAGCTCACTGTATTTGTGATTGATAGTCAAAATCAGACACCACAGATTTAATTTTTTTTTTTTTTTCTGTACATGTGGAAAGTCTTGAAAGTAAGAGACCAGAAGCAGAAAGGAGGTGCAGACTGCATGGTTCTTCTCCACAGGGTCTGTGTGATATATATTAGATGCACAGAGATACACACCACAACATCATGTTATTGTATTAAAACAATATCCTGAGGCACTTGACGTCAGTTCCTCCTGCATGCATAAAACAAACAGTCACATGGCATCACCAGGGTGTTTTCTTTACCTCTATAGAAGAGATTCTGTTTGCAGGCCCTGGTTGAGGGATCGGCTGCCACCTACAGAGGCACATCAAAGGAGGCCCCCCACAGCTGCAAAGGGAAACTGGCTGGGATTACACAGAGACACTGCAGCAAAGAGAAACTTCGCAGCCAGCTGGGTGCATGAAAAGCTTGATACAGTAAGAAGCAGCCTAATGCAAGTCCGTTTCTAAGTGAAGCTAAGGCTCCTTGCATATGGAAGCGACTGGGGAAAAAAGGCCTTTAGAACACTAATCTTTTTTTCATTTGCACATGAAGTTTTTTGGTGTATGGTTTGATTTCAACACACAATTTTGTTTCTGTAAGAAAAGGAAAGTATCTAATGGATCAAGACTATACACAGTTAGTATTAAACATTTCTAAAAACAAAGAGAGGAGAACATGTCACCATTGCTAAAGAAAGTGTAGATACATGAAAACAAAATTTCAAAAATAAAATGTCTGGAGGACATGGAAGGACAAGAGTTTGGGATTAAAACAAAGTCCCTAGTTCCACATTTGTGATACCACAGCACTCAACATACACTCCTGTGTCGGTTACCAAGGCTATTAACATGCACAAATTTGATAAAAAGACTGAAATGCTGGGCAACTTATTCTCTCGTTATTTTGAAGGGATACTGGGGAACTGTAGCTTTCAATGTTAACCGTTTCCTCAAACTCTTTACAGCAGATATGTACCTTCTTCTTCTAATGTAAGTCCAAATTTGGACAGGAATCCTACAAAAAACGGAGTAACTGTAATCCTTCTACCTTTATCTAATAAAGAATGTATTATATCAGGTTTATAGGCTATGAAATGCATTATGCAGAAAAGCCTGTGACTGGAGAACTCAAAGCTAGGAAAACTCTTTGAAGTATCTGTTATATATTCTGTAAACAGCCTTTGCTTCTATCAGCATTCTGCTCGACACACTGTGAGAGACACAAATTCAGCCTTAGAGTCTGCCTAGTCAGTATCTCCACATGTCTCTGATAAGTACCTACAGAAAATAAATTTGGCTTTGAGAAGAGATCCTTCATGCCAGATTCACCTAAGAGAGTCAAGAGTTGAAGGCCATTGGGTTGTCAGGCACCCCAGAGAAGCCATAAAGCCCCACCACAGACACTGGAGAGTCAGATGCAGTTCAAGATACCAGCCCCATTCTCTGGGATTACCCCACATGTAGCTGCCCAGGCTTTGGAGCTTGCTAGAGTCCTTAAAGTCGGCAGGAACACTCTTCCCCCACTAGAGCTCCTCAGGGGTGACTCTAGCACATACACACACATATGTATATTAAAGTCCATGCACATTACATGGCCTCTCCAGAAACATGAAGCTCCCAGGCAGCGTGTTTCAACTTCACTAACCATCAGGTCTTCTCGGAAAAGTCCCACATCTCCCTGAACTCAAGAGCACCTCAGAGGCAACACAAGTAACTGTGGCCCAGTATTAGGGGTGCTTAACCTCATCTTCGACCCAGCTTCAAGAGTACATTAATCCCCATGCTAGGTTGTCTTGCCCTGGAACACTGTGATTCCCTTGGCTCCAAGGGACAACCACATAGCCTTTGAGGCTGCTTTGGGACAGCCTCGATCATCCCAACTCTTGGGGCTGCTCAGTGAGAGCTTGAAATCCCCATGTCCCTGTTGGTTTCTTGTAGATGCCACCTCTGACCACCAGCCTTCAGTGCTCTCCAGTGTTGAGCAATTCCTCTCCCCAGCTTCCTATGCTGCTCAGGGACATCCTGAACCTTTGGCTTGCTTTCCTTTACTCAGGATGCCTAGTCTGAAATACCTTGGTTTCACTCCTGCCCAACCACACAGGCTCTGCCAGGGAGGCTGAATTCCCTTCCCCATCTGATCTCCAGGGTGACTTCACACTCCTGCAGCCTTTGGAATCTCCTCAGAGAAGGTCTTCACCTTCACCCACCACAATATGGCCTCAGAGATGATTTAGTTTCTTTCCCATCCTCAAAGACTGCTCTAGGAACCCCTGTTTTTATCTGCCAAGCCCTGCTCCCAGAAAAGGGGATGTTCAGGGATGGGTTGGTTGTCCCATCCTTGCCCAGTCTCAGTGACAGCTTCAGCCTCATCCCAGCTTCCTGGTTTTGGCCAGTTCACGCCACACACCTTCAGCAGCCATCCAGTCCCTAGAACTCTTTGGAAGCAGCCTGAACCACTCTGAACTGACACAGAGGAGCTTCAGAGCCCAGGCAGGAGTGATCAAGGAGCTTTTACCACCAGGCACGATATCACAGGATGTGAACTAAGTGAGTAGACTTGAGTGCTGAAATCAAGGTCCACTGACACTCTTAGAATGTTGAAGAAAATGTGATGACTCAAGTATAAGTCTGCCCTAGGACATCTGTAGGGGGAGCATCAAGAGGCAGGGCTGTCACAATGGTGTGACAGTACTCCAAGGTTGTGCTAGGAGATAGGAACGGAGTCAGAGGACTGGAGACAATTAACCTCCCACAATATAGCTTAAAGCAAGGCTGAAGGCTCAGACCTGAGCTTAAATGGTACATTTCAAGCCATGGGCAGAAGATATGGATGGAGACCCCAGATGAGGCTGTTCAGGACCATTAAAGCTTATTGATGTATTTGGTGCCCCCAACACCAAGTTGATCAGGGTGATGCAGGTCTGACTGAGGAAACGCACAGGAGCTTCATATTAGCAGAACAAGAGTCCCTTCATCATGAGGACCACATCTGTTTTCCTCTAGTCTGATTTTTCACATCCTCAGGTTGTTAAAAGCCTGTTGACAGAAGTGTGATGTAAAAACTAGGAGTTAAGCACTGCCCTGCTGGAGTCTGCACAGAATCTGTATTAGGAAGAGCAGGTGAAGGCTTGAAAACACAGTAACTTGCAGAGCTCTTGAAACAGCTCCTGAGACACAGCACTAGTTACCAAGGAGGGCACGTGCACATTTCAGGAAGGCATCACACTTGGATGTGATGAAGTGATACTGCTTAATGAAATTTCTTACGAGATTAGCACAGGAATCACAACTGCTTTGACACCATGAAGTGATGTTTCTGTGGGAATTGTGCTTTTCCTGTGAGTTCATGGACTAAAAGGTTCTGCAGGACTACATCAAAGTGGCAGAGATCCAGACAACTCGAGAGAATTCTTCAGAGGAGAAAAGGATGAGAATGTGAAATTCACAGAGAGAGTGCAAAAAGAACCAAAAAATGCATTCCAGTGGAGCCTGGAGATAACTACAACCGTAAAGAAACACTGAAAGAGACTCATGGTCTGAGGAGAATTCATACTGCGCTGATGTAAAGGTCTTCATTCCTTCCCAAGAGCCTTGGGGACAGGAGTGTGATAGAACTGGCTAATCATGATGGCTCCACAATTCTGAGCAAATATAAACTCACGCTGCTGTTCACCCCAATGCACAGAAATTAATTTTGTCTTGGAGCCTTGTTAATGAACTCCAGGCATTATCACATTTGGAGGACCAAGGAGGAGTGAACATGTTTGCACAATATCTAGGATTGCTGCTTAGCACCTGTATGATGCCTCCAGAGGTTCTGTATAGTTAACTGGAAAGTTGTCTGTCTAGGAACCAGGGATGTGAATTCTAAAACCAGGGAGGTCTAGAGCACATTCTGTGTCTGAAATGCAATAAAGGACTCCAGTACAGGGACAAAAAATCCACTGAACCTCCTCTCTGTGGGGTTGCTCACATGGAGTGACAATGGGCTTGACTAGTAGTTTGAAATTTACTGCCTGCTTGTAATGTGAATACAATATTAAACAGCTTTGAATCCTTTCTAAGGCATTAAGAGTAACCCTGAAGATTAAAAACAAATTTGTACTTCCTTTGATTAAAAAAAATCCGCATGTTGTCAGGACTAACAAAGATTTGCGCAATGGCTGTCTGGAATGTCAAGCCCTAACAAAGTCTTGGTGAATTCCTGCTGTAGTATATATTGCCTGAAGGTTCCCTGCTTAGTAAACAGAATGGTACATTTAAATCCAAGACTGAATTTAGAACTTGCTACTCCTGGACATGGACAACCTAAGGAGGTGATAGAGTCCCTTGGAAGTGTTGATAAGTTCAGCAGGGCTAAATCAAAATCATTTGGATTCCAGCCATGGCAGGAAAGCTTCGAGCAGAAGAGAGAAAAGTTGGTTTCATCAAGAGAAAAAGAAGCTTTCTTCTTTGTAGACCAAGCATCTCCCTGAGTACAGAGATGGAAATGAAACGAAGAAAAGGGAAAAAGCATGAGAGAAAGTATTTACTCAAATCTATTCCAGATGATGGCACTCAGAACTGGCAATAGAAGCAGTCTCTAGTAGGTCATATCTTACTGTAGCAGCAAAGATTTATATTCTTGCCTATCTCCTGGTTTATGCTGGAAGCACTTGGAATTTCAGACTTAATGAAAGGAGTTCCAAGAGGGCTGAATCTCAGGGTCAAGCAGCACATTCATTTAGTCACAGCTGTCTGATACAAAGGGGTCTCATCCCATTTTTCTGAGAACGATAAGTACCTTCTGTATGTGTTAATCCTCATATCAACCATGAGGATACTCCTAGCTGGTCCTCACTTGCCTGTGAAGGCTATTTAAGCCCCCTAAGTCTTTACAGCTTTGTTCTGGTATCAGTTTCTCAATGTCTATAGTTTCATATTCTTCATTGGATCCAGTGATGACAAGTGAGGACAATGCCTTCACCATATGGTGCTAGAAAGTACTGGATTTTGGTAGTTCAAAAAGTAGTGGAGTTAACAAAGACCAGCTTTTGCGGCATGGATTTCAGAGCTTCTGAGCACAAATAAGATGTTAAATACTGAGTTAAGAGCACCACCACTACTTGTGTTTTCTCTTTTCTGTCCCTGAGGGATATCCATTCAATCCGTAATTCAGAGAGGTGACTGAGGAAGGCTGTGTTTGGACTCCAAGGCCCTAACTGTCCCAGTCAGCCTCATTGTATCCATATCATCAGCCTGTGGGCCCCATTTCGTCTCAGATCTGGATGATCAGACCTGATCTGAGCTGCCTATGGCTAATTTTTTGCTCATATTTTCTGGATTTACCTCAGACCAAACTCATGACACTGTCTCTGCTTAATGGTGGCTCTCCTGTCAATGGGACCTGTTCTCACCATCCCACTGGACTGCTGTGTTACTGCCTAGTGTGGTTTAGATCTAGCGTGGCTCCACACAGTCATTCACATATGGCCACCCCACCTGCTGATGGGATGGGAAGAAAATCAGGAGAAAAGGAGAAACCCCGTATCTTGAAATAGGAGAGTTTAACAGAACAGCACAAAAGGAGAAGAAAGATCAGTAGCAACAATGGTACTGAATTAAATAGTATGTAAAGCAAATGATACAAAATGCTATGTTGATTGTGATGGCCTGATCCTGCTTATTCAAAACACCCTGGCATGTCTTGGCCAGCCCTTCCCTTATGTAGCATGATGTTAGTGTGATATTGAATACCCCACTGGCTAGTTCACCTGATTATCTTGGCTATGCCCCCACACAGTTTCTTGTGAAAAAATTAACCCTAACCTAGCCAACTCTAGAACACTGCCTTACCTGGATTGAGACCACCTTTGGCTCCTGGATCAATCACATTATGCCTGAAGATTCACCTCATATTTCATGTCTCACTTCCCAAAGCCTTGTCATCCAAAACCCATCCATTGCCAACAGATTGCTTCTCCAGCATTCATAATGCAGGGGCGACCAAGTACCAAATAACTTTTGGGCAGACTTTAAACCAGTTTGGCAGAGATTTCAATACCTCTCTAGCTGACCAGGCTCCAGATCTGAAGAGTACTTCAGGGAACTAGCTGAATTGGTCAAAGTCAGAGCTTCTTACAGCAACACCTCATAAAACTCAGGGTGTTGTGAGGTGCAAGATCACGCCTTGAATGCACCCATAAGCCCTAAGTCTCCTAACCAGACTCATCTGAGACCTTAGCCCACACCCTACAGAGCCCTACTTAAGCCCATTTGCCAATCTGAGTTACATCACAGATGTTCCCATGCCCAGTCCTATTCCTTGCTGTTCCTGAATAGTTTGGTTTTCCTGGATTGATCACAAACCTGATGTGTGATGGTTTTTTTCTGAAAATTGCTGAACTGCTGATGTGACCTGTTGCTATCCTAATCCTTGCTCTGTTTACATTTCTCAGTCATGGTGGGACTGTGCCCTAGTACTGATGCGGTCACCTTCCCATCATGGAACCACCTTGTAATTACTCCTCTCTGATAGGCTGTGGGAATTGTAAGAGAAAGGAAAGTCCTGCCAGGAATGTCTGGGAAAAAGAGATGAAAGAGGTCTCAGGGAGTTGCCATTCCCCAGCCACCGCTGCTAATTTCTGTTTCTGGTATCTGATCTCAGCTGTGCCAGAGATCACAACAAATGTGCTGATAAAATGCTACCCAGCAAAAATGCCTGCCTAGTGAACATTGCTTCTCCAGCACTTCAGCAGGAGCAGCAATAGTGTCCAATATTTTTGAACACAAGATATGTTGTCTTCCCACTTACCTCATTCATACTGGGAACTGTCTGCTTGGGAACTTTTCTGCATGATGGATCAGCCTCTGTTAAGGCTGAAGAAAGATCTGAAGGCAGCATCTTTTTTGTTCCCTGGGAAAACATCAAAATTCTGTTTGGTACTTCTTCCTGAGCAGACAGTTTACCTTGTTTCCCCCTCCTACCACAGCTCTAAGATGAATTTAAGCCTCTCCCCATTTCTTGTCTTTGGTTGTTATGGTGGGGCTTTCTCTTAGCAAGTCCGTGTGGAGTCAGACACTGTTTTAGCAGCTGCACCTTGGAGAGTGGTTGCCAGTGACACTTCATCTCATCCTCAGTAGTGGGGATAAACAGACCCTGGTTTTGTTGTAACATCACGGGTCTTTCAAAGCCCTTTCAGAGCAGTACCTTTCATTGCTTCTGGCCATTCTCTGTCCAGCAGTGGTGCTACAGTGGAGTCAGAAACCATCCTGTCACTGCTGGGACAGAACTACTTGATGCCCTCATCTCAGCTCTTTTTGGAGTGCCCATTACATTCCCCATAGGATTGTACTTCCAGGGACTGAGGAGAAGGTGACGAAGGCAAAGCCTCACTGGTAATAATCCACCAGATGAGAGTAGTCTGATTAATAATCAGGAGAATGTTTACAAATATCAGGATATTCATAGTTACACAGCTAAAGGACAAATAATGTAAATAGAGTTTGAGGTACAGCTTGTCCTGTCATCCTTGAGGATGCACAGTATCAACCAAAGCCAGGGGAAAAGAGCAGCAGAAGAGCCCTATTCAGCAGTCAGTGTATGCTGCTATTTAAAAGACCTTCAGAGTCTGGCCAGGTTATTCACTTGTTCAGAATTAAGTGTGCATTTGGGCTCTTTCCTATACAGAGGCCCAAAGACCATCAAGATTTGACCCAGATCACATAATGATTTAGTGAGGCTGTAGGGAATAATCTGTGGACGCTCTGTCCCTTGCTCCATCCAATGATTCACAGTGTGTCTTTAGGCAATATGACTGGCATAATCCTACGGGGAAAAGTAGGAAAATAAAACAGAATTTCCATTTCATCAAGATAAAGCTATAGTCAGAGCTGATAACAGGTTACTTGAAAGAATGCTGGTCATGTACGCTTAGTGATTGTTACTTAATTTGCTTGAGCTGAAAAAACCTATTTCTACAGTGGAATACAAATTAGGGTAATTATGTTGTGATGGAGTAGTGCATGTGTAAGATGAAAGCCTTGCTTTACAAAAGCCTCTTCATCACTTGAGTAGAAGAAAATAAAATCCTGCTTAAACAACATGCTGTTTTCTCTATTTTTATTTGAACGGAGTTGGTTTTTTTTTACCCTGTGTAATATCACATGGCTTGGTTTTCCAAAAGGAATTTTACTTTTGACAACCTCACAATTAAACCCTCCAACATACATTTTGATATGTGAATATAAAAGGCCAAGGTAAACACAGTAATGTAGAATTTGTTTCACAGCCTCCACAGACTATTACTAGCTGAGCATTCCAGTGCATATATTTTCTGTATTCTCCTGACTGTCACAGTTGCTCATAAACTTCTTCTGTCTTAGTACTCTCTATGTGTCATAAAACCACAACATACAATTATGTCTGTGTTAGGTTAAAATAAAGTTCCAAATTGTTGGTTTGGGGGTTTTTTAGGTACGTTTTATGAGACACAAACATTGTCCAATCCTTTTGTATTTACCAGCACTGCTGTATTCTCTCAAGAGTTGAAATAGGAACAGGTCATAAATCACTCAAATACACATCAAAAGCTATTCACTGCAGATATATGTGTATCCATGATCACTATTTTCATTTCAGCCTGTAAAAACATTAATTTCTGCTTTACTTGTCAACTGCAGTTACTCTTTTGCACAGGACATCCTCTGTGTGAAAGTAGTATGAAATGCTTATTGCACCGTCTTACACTTACTCAATGCACATAGACATTTGCACACTTACTCAAATGATCCTGATCATCCTTATTCACATAAGCAAATCTGCCTGTAATTAGTTCCAGTGAATTGCTGTGTGACTAAGACCTACTTGCAGATGTAAGAATATGCTGGATTGTGCCCTTAGTTAACATGACAGGTGAGAAAATCGATTTCCTTGTATGGGAAAAGTAGACAGTGTTAAAGTGAATGCACACAGAATCATTATTCATCCTTTTCACACTAGAATTCAAAACCAGTATTTGAAGTTTGGGGAAATTGTCTTAATTAGGATTATTTTAAATGATGGCAATTTAAAGGCAGGCAATTTAATTACCGGGAAGGCAGATCAAAGCAAATGCTTGAAATGGACATTTTAAAATTCCTTATCAAGGAAGATGGAATTTAATAAACTAGAGAGGGAAAGAAAGTAGAAATACATATTGCCCAAGTATTCCCCTCCCAGGGAGTTAAGAAGACACCCTCCTTGGCTTCCTATGCTTGACTGGAAAGTCAGTCACACTTGCAAGAAACAGATATGTCAGACCTGGTATATGCATATGTATACAGAAAGACAGAGAATTTATTCCATCTATGAAAGATAATTATATTTTCTCACTTACTTTTGCAAAAGTAAAGCTGACAGTTGCACATTCAAATTACATTGCTACATTTGTAAGTAATGTAAGGTGTCTGAATTACGATGTTTGGCTGATATACAAAGAGGCACCAAAATGGTAGAGGTAATTTGGACTTTCAACATTGCAGAACCACACTGATTTACAGGCATCTGGGCAGGGAGGCAAGTTGTGCATAGCCATGCCTACCCTACGAACGCATCAGCAGAGGCATAAGGAGGAGAATAGCCCTCATACCTCTGCTTGTGGTTGCAGAAGGAGCTGAAATAGCTCAGTACTTTCTATGAGAACCTGTCACGGTTTTCTTATTCACGATATGTTGTCATTTGTTGGTGGAGTCTACCAACAAATTCCTAGAGACTCTGAAAACAGAGTGCAGTATGAGAAGCAAAAGTCACCAAAATGTTCTCTTTTTTTGTAAGAAAGTTCTTTTGGTCTATTGGTACTGTGATTACTTTTATTACATGCAATAAATTGAAGGCTGCTAAAGGAAAGACATAGTATCATTAAAAGGTAACCAAAAGAATTAGTGAAGTTTTAGACTCTTAAGCATTCAGGAAAAGTCCACTGAGTATTTGTGATTCTCTGCATTAACTGACTTTTCAGCAGCATTTGTATTGCTGGTTTTTTGTTTTGTTTTTTTTTTTTTTTCCTTTTTCCTAAATGAAGAGGTTGGCAGTATATGCTATGGAATAAAATATTTTTAAAATTATTTGTTGAGTAGTTGCATTGAGCTTATCTTGTCTCCTTCTGACATTGCTTTTAAATATTCTGAAATGAAGAACTTCTGACATTGCTTTTAAATACTCTGAAATGAAGAACAGGTTTTCCCCATTGCAGCTCTCCAAAGTGATGTTTGCAGGCACATAACCCATCAAATTGCACTGTCACTTCCTCAGTATAGAGGTATGACACCTTTCAGTACAGCATGTTTTCAGGAATAATACTCAGATGTTTTGTATTGATGACACCCTTATATTCAGCCCTGACAAAAGAGACAACATGGGGCTTTATCTCTGTGGTCCCAAACAGGCCAGCTCACACTACCAACCTAGCAGAGCTCTGGGTGACTATTACCATAAAACGCTGCTATATTTTGACAAGATTATTCTGCCCTCCGAACCTTCCGCTGGCATCCCGTGGGAGTTGCCCCTGTGCATCTGACAGCTGAATTGGTCCTCAGTGAATTTTTAGCACAGGGAGCTGTGCACACAACTTTGGTTAACAATAACATGTTGCTATGGGAGCTCTGTGCGTGCAACTCCCTGCTTACTGTGTTGAAAATTGCGCTGGAAGGCAAATGTAAGTATGTGTAGTATTAGCCTAATTATTAAGTAGAATTGGAATCTGGTGCTCTATGAATATCAACCAGAAGAGCCTAGTGTGAATAAGGATGCTCGCCAGCAGAGGCTGAGGTGCTTCTACGTTCCTTTAAACGGAAATCACTTCCATAGCCAGGAGACTAATTATTTTGGAACCTGAGGGAAATGCAGCCTATATAAGAGAGAGTGATCTGCAGTTAAGGATCAGTGAGCCAGCTAATGGCTGGTTAGTCAGGAGGGTACAACTCCAGAATGTTAATAAAACGTGTCTGAAGTCCAACACCTCAGGGAAGAGCCTGAATGCTGTGGAAGATACATGAAGACAGAGGCTCTGTTGTTTTCTACTGCTGAACTACTCCTTTAAAGCAAGTTTTAAATCTGGCTTGAGACTTGTTTATGAATTTTGAAATACCAGCAGGATAACAAACCAAAGCTCACTGTGGCCAAAGCAAATGCAGCTTATAAAAGCAAAATATTACTGTTTTGTGAAGTGCATAAAACATGTTTGATGCTTGCTGAGCAGGTGTGCACTACACTACTTCCATGCAGTAGAGGTTTGCCTGGTTTTCATCATGCCCTCGCTAATACAGATCACAAGTTATTAACCAAAACAGCATGTAACATTTTAAAATATTATATAAATGCTAGCTGTTTAATCCTCACAAGAAACAGCTCAGGTCAATACCATAGCTTTGTTTTGTGGATGGAGAGAATAAAGTAGAAATCAGTTAAAGATTTTGACGAGAAAGTCTATAGGAAATACCAAATTGCTACTTAAAATGTATTACATAAAACAGTTGTTATATTATTTTGTTTTATATAGTCCATGCAGCTGTGGAATAAGTGCTATGGTCTAATACGTTGATAAACACAAGAGAACACCTCATTTCGTGGTGCCCTCTCAGAGGACCAACTGCTGTGATCATATGAGCCCCACATCCAGGCTTGCCTGGGGCTTAGTGAGGGCCACAGGATGGATCCCACACACCTCAGAGACTTGAGTGACAAGGAAACTGTAGGAATAGTTCAGATGCAGGTGACAGCACAGAGTTCCTTGGGGTGTGTCTGGAAGCGGATTCAGCTCTATGTCACGGTGGCCCAACAAAAGCCTCCATTACTGCATCCCTTCATCTCACAGCAGGAGCTCCTGGCTCAAATCCCTCTCTCCAGTGCTCTCTGAGAGATTCCTCTTCGGCCTAGAGTCCTTTTATAATTGTGAGAAGAGGTGGATGTGTGTTTTGCAACACTTTTACATCTCAAACCATAGCACCAGTTGCATTGCTTAAACATATTTGCTGTTGGCAGTATCATAATCGTTTCCTAAAGAACAGGAACAGATACTTTTTTATCTGAAAAAAGTGCTACTGAGACTGTGACATTGTTCCCAAGGCATTCTGTTGTGTCACTCTTACAGTTCTCAAGAAAAATGATACTTTTAACATTAAACCTTAAAGAAGACTACATGTGTGCTTAATGTTATGCCATCAATGGCCACCTCCTGCAAATAATCCTGTCACAGTAGAGTTTATAAATGAATAGTCTAAAGTGTCCAATTAAACCGTCCAATTATTCCACCTCTTCCTCTACTTCTGCTATCAGTTGTTGTGGCCCTAGTAGTTTGTCTTCCAAAAAAAATACTAGGAAGGTGGCAAAACATTTTTTATACCAATAACGCCAGTGTAAGGACTCAGCTGTTACCACCAGAGTTATTTCTGCTTACAACATCCTAATTAAATTTGCACTTGAGTTGCCTAAGGCACCCGCAGGAAAGATGTGCCAATGGGTATTTTTGCAGTTTTACTTTTCTGAAAACTGAAGTGGTTTAGTATGTTAGTCTTCTTACTGGCAACATAAAATGCTTAGATAACCTATTTTTTAGTGATTAGGAACACTTCAAAATAAATTAGTGTATATAGATAGCAAGAGGGTAGGAGAACTCACAAGTAGTCCAATGTCACTGGAAGGCTTCTGCTCCATTAAGAAATAAGTGTCTGTTTTGGAAGGTGTAACAGTGCTAAATTTTAATCCAGGAAGGAAAGTGAAACGGTCAGGCAATGGTCTCAACATTCATATAGTACAACAGACAACATCCCTCTACACCGTTCTCATGAGACTCCACCTGGAGTATTGTGTCCAGTTCTGGAGCCCTTATTACAAGAAGGATATGGACATGTTGAAACATGTCCAGAGAAGAGTCATGTGAATGATCAGAGGGCTGGAGCACTTCTCCTACGAGGACAGACTGAGAGAGTTGGGGCTGTTCAGTTTAGAGAAGAGAAGACTCCAAAGAGACCTTATTGTGGCCTCCCAGTGTATGAAGGGGGAGTACAAAGAAAGCTGGTGAGAGACTTTTTAGTATGTTGGATAGTGATAGGACTAGGAGGAGTAGATCCAAGCTAGAGGAAGATTGATTTTGATTAGATGTTAAGAAGAAGTTCTTCACTATAAGGGTGGTGAGACACTGGAATGGGTTGCCTGGGGAGGTGGTGGAGGCCCCATCCCTGGAGATTTTTAAGGCTAGGCTGGATGTGGCTCTGTGCAATCTGATCTAGTCAAAAGTGTCCCAACCGTGACAGGGGAGGTTGGTACTTGATTATCCTTGAGGTCCGTTCCAGCACTGACAATGCTGTGATTCTGTGAAGAATCTCAGCCTGCAAGGAATAGGGCAGTTCAGCCTTTAATGAAGCTAATTAAGGCTTTTGATAATAGCTGTGGCATTAAATGGTATTTTCTTTACCCATTGCACATGCTTGGGTTTTGTTATTACTACTTTTATTAAATCATAGAATCATTAAGGTTGGAAAATACCTCTAATATCATTGAGTCCAACCATTAACCTAACACTACCATGACCACTAAGCCATGTCCCAGAGTTCTATACGTTTAAATTACTTGGATTGTTGGAAATTTATCACACCCCTTTAGGGATCTGAATGAAAAGTGCCCAGGGCAGCCATACAACAGGCACAGATACCAAATACAGTATAGGAGCTTTAAGCTAAAGTTTATCCTTATTTCTGCATTCTTTTGCCTTCAATAAGCTCTGGCATCTTTTCCATATTTGCAATACCACATTGGTAGAGATGGACATAAATTCAAAACAATTTTTTGGCATATTTAAAAAAAAAAAATTGTTCATAAGATGAGAAATGGATTCTTAAGAGGAACTGCATGTTTGGAATTGGGTTTGTCCTGTTTTCATTTCCACGTCATTTGTAATTTTGTAACGATGAAGTTTGCAAGAAAAACTCATTGAGTGTTTACAGCAAGACCCGTCCAAAATGCAGTCAATGTGTTTGGTATTTGAAAACACGGCCACAGCTCATGAAGCCCCAGAGTGAAAGGAAATCTGGACTGAGTTTTCAAAAGTGGAGAGGCACACACAGTATTGTTGGGTTGCACAGCTGCAGCGGACTGTCTGCCCTGACTGGGAATTGCAGCAACCAGCCTAAAACTGAAGCTTGCCAGCATTACTGTGCTAGAGAGGGATATTGGCCTCCATTAACTCAGTGATGCCATGGTGTATTCATTATTTAGAGATGATGTAAGAGATGCTGGTTTTTAAATCACAGGAGAAATCAAAGGACGACAAGCAGTTTTCTTGCTCTCAGCCACCTACTTGCTAGCACAGTCCAAAAGAGGTGCAGCACATCTTTTGGACTGTGCTAGCAAGTGCTTGAGAAGACAACAGCATGGCACATTTCCGCTTAATTAACTACTAAAAAAAATTGTGCCTTTACCCCAAATGTTTTGGATTCCTGAGCAGACTGATGCTGCTGGTTTGACTTGCGACTTCTGTCTCAGGTCCCTGAGGGCATCTTCAAACCCTACTGTCCTGAATGGGCTTCGTGGGGAGATCTGTGCACATCATCCCCCACCCAGAACACTGGACCATGTTTTGGTGCAACCATGTCTCATCCCAGCCCTGTCTTTGCACTCTTTACAGCCAGGGTCAGGCCAAGCACAGTGAAATCCTGTCTCCTGGGCAGAGTGCTTGCCAAAAGTGTCAGCAGCTTTTAAGTGCCCATGGAACAGCACCCATCAGGAGTCACAGCCAGCCCTGGGATTCCTGCAGCACCCACTCCCCACCCTTCTTGTGTGCCAACTTTGCTTCTGCTGCACCCCACAAAACACCTGTTTTTTACAACAGTGGTAAACAAGGAGTGGGGATAGCAGGCATCAGTCTCACCTGAACATAATAACCAAGCACAGTTTTGCATGCATACTGGACACTGTATCTTCTGATAGGGAGTTTGGAAAAAAAATGTCAAATTTATCCTTTTCGATGTCATGATTATGTTCACAGACATGACTATAGAGACACTTTCTGCTCTCCAGGTAGATTTCTACTCTATGGAACTGCAGTTTCTGTGGATGTTTGTTTTCTTTCCCACTTTTTTTTCCATGTCCTTCTTCAAACACCACCTAATGGTGTGATATGCACATTTCATTATCTCTGAAACCACAGTGCTCATAATGTAGCAACAAAACGCTCACAAGGGCTGAAGATCACACCTCTCACAGCTTCAGTTCCTAAATCCTACATTTTGCACACATTCTGAAGGCTCAATAGTGTCTATCTGAGAAATTGACTGAGATCAATTTGACTTTTTTTTTAAAGAATCTTAAAATCACTATTCTGTCCTCTAAACCTGGGTATTTTATTTCGTCAGCTGTTCTTACTTACGGTACTTAAGGAGTAGTAACGTATCTCCAGACATCTTTAAACCTTGTTTCTATGTCCACAATTTTAGCCTTCAACAGGCAAGAAAATATGTTCTCAAAGACCAAATGTAAATAATGAGTTATTGCAGTTGATGTAGAGCTATAACTCATGCTATTGCCATCTTTTAGTCTATTCACCTTCCTGGCCTATTTCACTCAAAAATATGCTTTGTCACAGTCTGCTCAAAGGCAGTTCTTATTGGATTTTTGATCAAGCTAATGCAGCAATCTTTGAGCCCCAAGACAGAAAAAAAAACCTTATTTTTTCACTTTACAAAGATTTCAAACTGTTTTTCACCTGTCCTATGGACAAAAGTACCAAGAGTTTAAAGAAAAACATTTGACAGGATAGCTCTTCACTGACAAGTATCCCTGAGTGATACTTACAGGTCAGCTGAGATTTGGCTGACCTGCCAAACCTGGACAATTGTACCTTGTGCTGAAGAGTGAATTGTTGTTCTTCATCTGAGAGCTGAGAAAGAGCAGGTTGCCACAGATCCCACTTATGTGGAGAATGGCCCTGGCTCTTGAGGATCCCCACAGAGCTGTGGGGCAGTGCTGTGTTACCTGCTCTGCAGCAGAGCACATACTCAAGGTGCAGCTGTGTAGTGTGTCTAGAATGCTTCTTCAAAACACTGAGCACTCTGGCCACCTACTCAAATGGAAAGCAAAGGAAGTATCACATCTATTTGCAGCATCTGACAGGACTAGATCATAATATTGTCTAGCACATTGCTGTTCGGTAGACATACATTTTAAAACCTGCTATGCAGCATTCTGCATACTTACCTTCCTAGTCTCTGCTAAGATCTTACTCTTGTCAGTAGTCTTGCTCACTATTTCTGCTCCTTCTGGACTTGAATGGTGTTATGCAAGCTAACTTCGTATTACTTACAAGAGAATTAAATGTCTCACTCCGATTCCTTTACAAATTGCCTTTTCCTATTTATAAGTCTCCCTACAGATCTAATCTGGGACCAGTTCTTCCATTACTCCTATCATAATTCCCATTCATTTCACTTGAAACAGTGTCAGGATATGGCACAGGCCAATATTGTATGATTGAAGAGAATTATGCCTTTTTTTCTTTTTATTACACTTACTAATGTTGTTTTACAGCCTTTTGTACCCTGCATAAGCCTTTGGAATTTGTTTTAAAACTTGTTGAATGTCTATTTTTAAAATATTCTTTTCAGAGTACTATATTTTTTAAGAACATTGTGGGAATAAGATCTTTTTTCTATAAAATATACTCACATTGTATTTTTTTCTTAGTACTTTCCACTCCCTGGCAAGCCCTAGGAGGTAGTCCTGAAGGACAAAGGAGTCCAGAAAGGCTGGAAATTCCTCAAGAGGAAAATCTTCCAGCTACAGGAGCAAGCTGTCCCCATTCGCTGGAAAATGAGCTGTCAGGGCGGAGGAGAGGACTGGCTATGCAGAGAGCTTTGGGCAGAACTCAGGAAGAAAAGCAAAGTCTACTGACTATAGAAGAAGGGGCAGACAACTCAGGATAAGTATAAGATTCTCGCAAGGATACGTATAGAGAAAATTGGAAAGGCCAAAGTTCAACTAGAACTCAGTCTGGGTAGTGTCATTAAAGATAACTAAAAGTGCTTTTATAAGTATGTTAACAGTAAAAGAAGAGCTAGGGAGGACGTCCACCCACTACTAGGTGTATGAAGGAACCTGGTGACCAAAGACAAGGAAAAGGCTGAGCTGCTGAATGGCTACTTTGCCGCAGTATTTGTCAGTGCAGGCTGGATTAGAGATCAACTACACAAATTCACAAGTCCATGGGCCCTGATGAGATGCACCCAAGGGTGCTGAGAGAACTGCCTGATGTTATTGCTCTGCCACTATCCATCATTTTTGCCAAATTGTGTCAGACAGGAGAGGTGCCTGAGGACTGGAGGAGAGCCAATGTCACTCCAGTCTTCAAAAAGGGCAAGAAAGAGGCTCCAGGGAACCATAGACCAGTCAGCCTCACCTCCATCCCTGGAAAAATGATGGAGTGTCTCCTTCTGGAGGGCATCTCAAGGCACTTGGAAGAGAGGAAGGTCATCAGAAGCAGTCAGAATGGATTTACCAAGGGGAAATCATGCTTGAATAATCTGATAGCATTCTATGAACACATAACTGAATGGATAGATTCAGGGAGACCAGTGGATGTAGTCTACCTGGACCTTAGCAAGGCCTTTGACACCAGCTCCCGTGTTATTCTAGTGAGCAAGCTCAGGAAGAGTGGGATGGAAGAGCAGACAGTGAGGTGGATTAGGAACTGGTTACAAGATAGAGTTCAGAGAGTGGTGATCAATGGTGCCAGGTGCAGCTGGAGAGCTGTAACCAGCGGAATCCTCCAGGGATCAGTGCTGGGTTCAGTGCTGTTCAACATCGTCATTAATGGCATTGATGAGGGAACAGACAGGCAGACGGGCGGTCTGGAGAAGCGAAAGCTGAGAGGAGATTTATTAAATGTTTATAAATATCCAAGGGCTGAGTGTCAGGAGCCGGGGAACAGGCTTTTCTCACGTGTTCCTTGTGCATTGCTCCCAAGGAGCAATGGGTATAAGCTGCAGCACAGGAGGTTCCACATCAACACAGGGAGGAACTTCTTTACTGAAAGGGTCACACAGAGAGGCTGTGGAGTCTCCTTCTCTGGAGACTTTCAAAGCCTGTCTGGATGCGTTCTTCTGTGACCTGAGCTAAATTGTATGGTCTGGCTCTGGCAGGGGGATTAGACTCGATGATCTCTTTGTGTCCAACCCCTGACATCCTGTGATCCTGTGAAATGGGAATTAGATGTTCTACAGGAGCTTGCAACCTTTTGCCCAAGACAGGCTCCCAACTTCTTTTATCTCCAAATATACGTGTATGTGTGTGTGTGTGTGTGTGTATACATGCCTGTGCCCGTGTGCATATGTACATAGCACAAATGTACATGTACCCAGGTGAGATTCAGAAAAACACTTCAGCACAGGATTTGGGTGTTATTAATATACGTTCATGTAAAAAAGCATAGTAACTACAAAAATATTATAAGGCTCTCCTGATGTCACCAATATCCTAGATGACCCCTGGATGCCTTTATTACACACAAGAGCATGTAGTGCCACACAAAAACATAGTCAAAGTGGTGGCTTTTGCCTTGAAAGAACCAGTCTCAGCTCAACCATAGGCTTACAGGCACTGGTAAGTTAATGATTTCTGCTCTGGCTTTCCCAGGATTATTTATGTATTTGGCTAGGTGTCTTCCCTCTTCTGGCTGACTGCCCTACCCCCTAGGATTTTATTTGATGTTTGTTCTTGCCTGCCTTCCTTCTAGCCTCATAACTCTTGCATTCCTGGCTCTGCAGCAACCCAGGGGTAGAGGATGTGGCCCCAGTTCAGCCACTTTTCACTTACAAGGCTGCCCAGGACAGTCATGCTGTAGCTTTTCACCCTACTACAGCTCTCAGCCCACCTCACTTAAAATTTCTCCCTTATCACTCACACTGTCTTGGAAAATAAAATTCACGTTTTCAATTCAGAGCAAATCAGGCTGCTGAAACCCTAACAAGAGCTGAGAGCTAAATCACATCATTTCTGAACAGTTGTGCTGACCAATATTTGGGATCTGGTAGGTTGTATTTTGAATTTTAACATTTAATTTTAAGATTACCACTTCTTTTTTTGGGAACATTGTATGTTGCCAAGCACCTAATCTGCCTGTGAAACCTACTCAGGAAGCAATAAGGCACCTTTCTGAATCCCACCAGGGTTGTCAGGACTGTGATGATTTCAGAAACATTGCTAGCAGCCAGATCACCCTACTCGCACTGCCAATGCTGCAGTCCAAAACCCATTGCCAGGTGGCTGCCAAGTACTGTGTAATCCCCAAGGACAATGGTTCTTGGAAGGATCCTGCTTCCTCAGAATATTCCCCAAGGGGTGGATTTTCTTTACTAGCCTCTTGTTTTGTTTTTGGTTTGTCTTTTTTCTCCCTTGCTACACCTTGTAGCAGACTTTGTAGATGCGATGTAAGAGTTTCAACATTTGTAAGCTACCATGCCAAAAACTGTGAGGGAGAATAGTTGATCTCTATATTAATAATATAGTTCAAGACGCACTGTATTTAATTTCTTATTTTGTAAATTATTTGATTTAATTAAGTTTTCTTGAAAACCTGCTGTGCATTAAGGAATGTCTTTTTTCTGCGTAGACTACTTTTTTTCTGCTTCACATAGGTAGCTTTGCCTTTTTCTTTATCCTTTACTATTATAGAGAAGGAGGAAAAGTGATTTAAAAAATAAAACATGCAGTGAAGCTGCAAATGTAATTTCATTCATGTATGAAGAGAGCTGAGGAATAAACAAGTGCCAGTTTCTCAGTTCTTATCCACAGGTAATGCAAACAATCCAAATGCTGTGATATTCTCCATCCTGCAGTTGCTTTTCTAATAGGTATGGGGAAAGCACTGGGCATTTCTTGAAAGATCTGAATGATGACACTAGAAACAGTGAAAAACAGCAGTTAAGTAAAATCCTAATACTGCAGTTGTGGAGTGGACCAATATGAAAATCCATATGGAGAACATAGAATCATAGAATGGTTTAGGTTGGAAGAGACCTCAAAGATCATCCAGTTCCAACCCCCCACCACAGGCAGGGACACCTCCCACTAGATCAGGTCGCTCAAGACCTCATCCAGCCTGGCCTTGAACACATCCAGGGAGGGAGCAGACACAACCTCCCTGGGCAACCTGTTCCAGTGCCTCACCACCCTCACTGTGAAGAATTTCTTCCTAACATCCTGTTCAAATCTCCCCTCCGCCAATTTGAACCCATTCCCCCTCGTCCTGTCATTACAAGACCTCGTGAACAGTCCCTCCCCAGCCCTCCTGTAGGCCCCCCTCACATACTGGTAGGCTGCTATAAGGTCTCCTTGAAGCCTTCTCTTCTCCAGGCTGAAAAGCCCCAACTCTTTCAGCCTGTCTTCATAGCAGAGGTGCTCCAGCCCTCTGATCATCTTCGTGGCCCTCCTCTGGACTCTCTCCAGCAGTTTCATGTCCTTCCTGTGCTGGGGGCTCCAGAACTGCACACAGTACTCCAGGTGGGGTCTGAGGAGAGCAGAGTAAAGGGGGAGAATCACCTCCCTTGCCCTGCTGGTAATGCTTCTCTTAATGCATGTACTGGCTTCTTTTTGTTGAAGACAGTGAGGCTTAGCAAAAGGCTCTACAAGAGACAAAATGTCACATTTAATAGAAGAGTTGATTAAAGCAAGCTTCCTAGGCAAATTTGTCCAGTCGTGTCAACCTCCGTGGTGTGTTTGAAAATAGTAGTTCTGACCATAGCTTTTTCCTTAGTTGTAAATTAATGATTCAGACTATTTCTTTAGATAAAGGAGGGTTTTTTTCCCCACTGCATCTCAGTATCTCTCTCTCTCATGTTACTGCTTATTATAACTGCCAGGTGATGTTTGCCATGGAAAGAAATACTCTTCACCCTTCCTAATTCTAGCAGGTAGTCTGCTTCTCGCTCTTGCTGCTGCTCCTGCTCTCCATCAGAGTTTTCACAGATGTATTGGGAGTCAGAATTTAGCCCTGTTTAAGGGTAAATAAACAGTGGTGTGGTTAGGTTAAGTTATGCTAGGTTAAGTTAGGTTAGATTACATTATGTTATGTTAGGATTTTACCACAGCCATACTAATCATGTATCTGTCCTGACCATCACTTTCTTTGAAAATAGGGGTTAGGGAGAAAATTGAGCTTAATCACCCCTTTAAAACAGTTGAATTGCTGCCCAGCAATTCAGTTCCAGCGCAAGAGGAATTATGAATCAATTCCTTGCATTTGGCCCAGCTTTGCTGTTCTGAAGGCCCCTCCTAACCTAAGAAGAGGGACAGGTACCCATCTTTCTAATTTGAAAGAGAAGGCAAAGTCCCTCCCAGCCTGCCCTGGTCTGTATAACTGATGCATCATACCACCTTAACAGAACTGAGCTATGAAGACAAGCTTAAATGGAAATACATGCCTAGTAACCACTGTTACAGGTAACTTCACTGGTTGGTTCAGGTTTTTTGCCTGATTCATAATTCGTCTACTTTGCTGTCAATCTACTTATTCTCCTAGAAATGTTTATGCCACTGTGACAAGCAATATAGTTTTTTTTCTAAGCCCACTTTCTAGATGGCTGAGAACATAACCAGAAATGCCAGGGTTATAGCAGCAGAGCACTGCTAATTGCATTTTATTAATGTCTACCAAGATCAGGGGAGTTTCATGTTAAGTTTTTGTACCACAGTAAAAAATTTTCTCTCTAGTTTGTGTTTGAGCAATGAATTACACGTGATACAAACTGCTTTGGGAGTTGAGAAAACACACTGAAATGCTGAAGCGAGTTTGTAGCTGTCCTTGCTGCTCTGTCTTTTGAGATGGATATGGATCATATAAGTCTCACTATAGTAATTCTTGAAGTTAGCTGGTTTCTGGATGCTTCATTTTTTTACCTTCATGATGCATTAATATTTTCAACATATTTATCTAAACTTGTAAGGAAAAGGCATCTCAAATTATGTGTGGAGGAGAAAGGGGGGAAAAAAAAAAAAAGAAAGACAAGAAAGAAATCTGGAACCAATAAACTTGTGGAGCTTGTAAATTCCTTCTTTCCAAGTTATTCATCCTAAAGAGGGTATGGACTCTCCTTCCTAGGAACAAAAATGCAGACAGAGCAATGGGACACTTAATGAGCATAATATATCTGGAGGCTTCAGACAGAGGACAACCTATGTTAAGTATCTGCCTTTCCAGTCAAATTTTCTTTCCCAAAATGAAAGATTCATGCTACAAAACAGTCCAAATTTTGCAAGTCAATCAAAATATGACTGGAGGGCACTGGCCTTCGATGAAGGCTATGTCCATGTTAGCTTTGCTCCATAATTTGGGAGTTTTAGATTCTGTGGAAAAAAAGGTTTTTTCTATTTTGTTCTTTTTCCTTTTTTTAACCATCACCACTTCAAAAGTGGATGAAAGAATGTTGTAAAAAGAGACTGCGGAAAATCATTTAGGGGCAAAAACCACAGAGAGGAAATTTAAAGCCATGGAATTTTTTTTTTTTTTTTTTTAAATAAAAATTGATCACATGAAAACGGGAAATAAGATGATTTAAAATATTTGGCAACCTTAAGTATAATAGACACCAGTAATCATTTGCTGCTGTGTTTACTGTATAAACTGCATGTGAACAAGCTACGTATACACAATACATGTCAGATTTTAGGCAGAAGACAGGTTATGTGTACATTGCCTTGCGATTCACAGCAATGTGTGCTTTCTCATCGATGTTCTCAAAAGCCAGTGCAATATAGAGACTACAGGACTGAGACTACAGACCTTAAAACTGAAATATTACATCAATAAAGCAGGGCAAGCTGCCCTACCGTTCATGCATCCCATCTCCTATGCGAAGTATCATGCAGCCATGAGGCCACAGGCTTCATATTGGAGTCTATCATTCAACCTCAAAGCAGTAAATTCAGAAGACTTCACTGCACATAAAAGAGAGGGATTAAATTATGGGTCAGTTCTGTCAAAGACTGATGATTTCTTGTTGTTCTGTACAAACTGGGCATCAGGATTATCCGTAGTGCATAGCCCTTAAAGTGCAGAAAGAAAGGCACTCTGCATGCCTGACTGCTACTTTTACTCTCTGCTCATATCTCGAAGTGTAGCTAGAGCTAGTTCTATACAATGGTAGCATTTAATAGTTTTAATTTTTTTTTAATAAATAAAGATTAATTTTGCTTAGTTTAGACAAAATTAGAGTCAAATTTAAGATATCAGAGGGGAAATACTGGAAAATATTGTAAATGCTGGAAGACAAAAAATGTTCTAATAGATTCCCAGAGAACTGATACCTTTGTGGTTAACTGTCTTTGACACAGGGAGTTTTAACCCAACTCCATGGGTCCAGTGGCTTCATAGGGATTATCTACTGTTGTCAGAGAAGAAGGACGGAATGATCTTACTACAGGTGGTCTCCAGCTTTTAAGTCAATGGCCATCCATATGACCAAGCAACCCTCCAGTACAAGTGTTTGACAGTTCCCAGGGGAAACCCCACACAGCAAAACAGGCTCATGACACAGAATGCTCAAGGACCCTGACTCTGCCTCCAAAGCCTCACAGTTTTCCCACCAGCAGTCATGGCACAGTGATTTCTGTAGAATCACTGCAATGAGATGGTGCCAGACAAGTACTATCCATTATATCCTGCTAATTAGGGGACGTTCAAGAGTAGGGCACCCAAGAGGTCCCTGGGGATTTTAGGCTACCAGCAGGAAAACAACCACACACTGACCTCACCATCTCACCAAGTAAAAGTTAAATGTTTCCCTAGTTACAATTTCAGACAACATCTAGGCAAGGACAGTGTCACTGGAAACATTGGCATTCATGACCCCATGAGCAGGTGATGACATCTCTGACCAGACATGTTCTTCTCAGAGCAAGATTTCTTTAGATCTTAATCTTTTGCTGTAGCAGAAAAGGAAGGGAAGGGAAGGGAAGGGAAGGGAAGGGATGTAGAGCTGCAAAGAGAGCCACTTGCCATTTTGCAGGGAAAGGCCAAGCAGCTACACAGCTCTGGAACAGGGCTGCACTTAGATCTCACTAGCCTGTGCTTGGCACAGTGTTGAAGGGCCTGAAGCAAAGAGGGCCTTTTGGGGAAGGAGTCAGTTACCCTTGCACTCTCCCTCCCCAGGGCAGTGTTTCATTTCAGCCTGCAGGGAAAGCAAGAGCACTTTTGGATTGTACAAACCAATTTAGTAATGAGAAAATTCTGTCCATAATGAGAAAGGAGTAGTTACACAAGTGCAGGAGGTTATATTGAATGTTGTCATGTATTATCAAATCTTGTCATAATCTTTAAATTCCAGTTATCTCTTCCTGTATGACCTAAACTCATAGACCTGTCCACCCTCCTTGTACCACCAACTGCAGACCACATTGTGATGTCTGTGAACATTTGGTTTTCTCTGAAATAGCTTTGTGCATCCCCTTGTAACTTCTCAAAAAAACATCTCATTTCTAACCATTGCTTGTAAGGTGAAGTATGGGTATGAACTGTTTTCAATATCCATCACCAGTTTTCCTCTGGACTTTAATTCTCAAATTGTATGCTAGCAGTTGACATCAATAATGACTACACAATTTTCTATTGCATTAACTGTAGCAAACTGAAATCTAGTACCTCTGAAAACGCAGAAAATACCCTGAGTGTTACAAAAATAAACTAAATATTTCTGAATGGAGCCCAGCGGCTATCCTCTAATTACTTTAAATTTCAGTATATAGAAACTATGTTGAGTGACAGGTCAATTTATTTGCATGCTGGAAAAGTTGATATTCTAGGCGTGTGTTTATATGATAACAGCTTCAAGCATATGCTTTTTATTTTCCCCAAATCAACAGATTATTTTTTTTTCCTAAAGGCACATAGTAGATGTTCTGTTCATATACTCATAGAATCATAGAATGGTTTAGGTTGGAAGGGACCTCAAAGATCATCCAGTTCCAACCCCCCGTGCCATAGGCAGGGACACCTCCCACTAGAACAGGTCACCCAAGGCCTCATCCAACCTGGCCTTGAACACCTCCAGGGAGGGAGCAGCCACAACCTCCCTGGCCAACACATTCCAGTATCTCACCACCCTCACTGTACAGAACTTCCTCTTAATATCCCATTTATATCTCCCCTCTGCCAGTTTAAACCCATTACCCCTCATTCAGTCATAACAAGACCTTGTGAATAGTCCCTCCCCAGCCTTCCTGTAGGCCCCTTTCAGATACTGGAAAGCTACTATAAGGTCTTCTTAAAGTCTTCTCTTCTCCAGGCTGCACAGCCCCAACTCTCGTAGCCTGTCCTCATAGTAGAGCTGCTCCAGCCCTTTGATCCTCTTCGTGGCCCTCCTCTGGACTTGCTCCAACAGTTCCATGTCCTTCTTGTGTTAGGGGCTTCAGAACTGCTGCAGTTAACACACATTTTTCCTTATTTATAATTTTATTGGTGTGAATCTATTTGGTTTGGAAGATGTCAGATTGTCAGTCTTGCAAGATACTCCAACCTGTCCTGATACTTTCCTTAATCCTGACCTGGTGAAACTGCCTCGCTGGGGAGATGAAGCCAGTCACTCTTCATCCCCAGCTGGTACTTTGCTTCTTCACTGAAGGCTCCCCACAACATAGCAAGCATGACCACTTCTCATGGTATTGAGTGTGTTTTGGACAACTGCATGGAGGAACTGGTTAATTAGTATTAGTTTACTAATCTGTTAATTCTATAGATAACAGAAGCCTAAAATCCAGAGGTGTTTTTCATGTTAGGAATGAGATTATGTCTCAAAGGAAAATATTTCAAGGAGATTAATTAGTCTTACAAAATTCAATATTTTATAAAGATTTCTTAAAGAGGTCAAATGTCCATATTTTATAGAAACAGTTCCATCTTACTAAGAAATATCCTGTGAAGAAAAACAAACAAGCCACTGATTATCAACTTCTTTGATAAACTCCAGGTCCCTTTCACAACTATCACAAGCATTCAACCATATTAGACTTTAAACCATTGAAGATTTGGGGATTTTTTTTTTTGTGGTTTTTGGGTTTGGGTTTGGGGTTTTTTTAAATAAAAATGCCTCATGGGCTTGTTAAAAAAAAAAAATCCACAGCTTGGGGCTAGAATTTGATGGAATGAGTCTTCATAAAACTCAAGAAAATGCAGATATACCTCCTGGAAACAAATGGCAATTGAGTGTTCTGTTCTTTGCTAGATCTATGCCCATGAGATTTTTAAAACAAGTTCCTGCAATACAGAGTGTGGCCCTTGCCTTGGAAGCAGTTCAAATCAGCTGAACCAAACCTGGAAGTTTCATTTTGTCCAGCTTGCAAAGAGACAAGTCTAATCCACATAGAGACTGGATAAAAAGCATGTAGACATGCAGTGGCAAGAGATATCTGTGGGCAGCAGAGGGAAAGAAATCACAGAATAATTCTTTTGGAAAAGACCCTCAGGATCACCAAGTCTAACCAATATCCCTGCTCTACAAGGTTCACCATAAACCACGTCCCCAAGCACTACATCCAAATTACTTTTAAACACATCCAGGGTCAGTGACTCAACCACCTCCCTGTGCAGTCCATTCCAATGCCTGACCACACTTCCTGTGAAATATTTTTTTTCCTAATATACAGTCTAAATCTACCCAGTTGCAGCCTGAGGCCATTCCTCCTCGTTTTATCTCTACCCACCTGTGAGAAGAAACCAGCACCAACCTCTCCACAACATTCTTTCAGGTAGCTATAGACTTCCCTCAGCCCCCTCTTCTTCAAACTAACCATCCCCAGCTCCCTCAATCACTCCTCATAAGATTTACTCCCCAGGCCCTTCACCAGCTTTCTTGACCTTCTCTGCACTCACTCCAGCACCTTGACATCCTTCTTGTGCCCAACACTGAACACAATACTCAAGATGTGGCCTCAAGAGAACAGAGTACAAGGGGATAATCACCTCACTACTCCTGCTGGACATAGCATTTCTAATACAACCCAGGATGCCTTTGGCTTTCTTTGCCATCTGGACACACTGCTTGCTCATGTTGAGTTGCTTGTCAATTACAACCCCCAGGGCCCCTTCTGCTGGGCAGCTTTCCAGCCACACTTCCCCAAGCATGTAGCATTGCCTGGGGTTGTTGTGGCCCAAATACAGAACCTGGCATTTGGCCTTACTGAAGCTCATCCCATTGACATTGGTCCATTGATCCAATCTATCCAAGTCTCTCTGTAGACCCTCCCTATCCTCATGAATGTCAACACTGCCACCCAACTTGGTGAACTTACTGATGACACATTCTGTATGTTCATCAAGGTCACTAATAAAGGTGTTAAAGAGAAGTGGTCCAGACACTAAGCCATGAGGAACACCACTTGCGACCAGATGCCAGCTGGATTTAACTCCATTGACCACCACCTTTTGGGCCCTTTTGTCTAGCCTGTGCTTTAACCAGCAGAGCTATGCTCATCCAAGCCATGAGCAGCCAGGCTGTCCAAGAAAATTCTGTGGGGAACAGTGTCAAAGGCTTTTCAAAAGTCTAAGCAGACAATATTCACAGCCTTTCCCTAATCCAGTAGCCAGGTCATCTTGTCATAACAGGAGATCAGGTTCATCAGGCAGGACCAGCCGTTCATAAAACCATGCTGACTGGGCCTGATCCCCTGGTTGTTCTGTATATGTTGTGTAATGGCATTTCAGATGACCTGCTCCATGACCTTCCCTGGTACTGAGGTCAGACTGACAGGTTTCCCAGATCCTCCTTTCTTCCTTTCTTATAGATAAGTGTCACATTTGCTACCCTCCAGTCCATTGGCACCTCCCCAGTTAGCCAGGACTTCAGGTAAACAATGGAAAGCAGCTTGGAGAGCACATCTGCCAACTCCTTCAGCACCCTTGGGTGTAGCCCATCCAGTCCCATAGACTTGTGTGGGTCTAAGTGCTGTAGCAGATTGCTGACCACTTCCTCATTTGTTGTGGTGATCTCATTCTCATTCCCCTCCCTGACTTCCATGAGGCTGGGAGTCCAGGGAACTGCTGGTTCCAGTGATAAATAGTGAGGCAAATTAAGCATTGAGAACCTCAGCCTTTTTCTCATCCTTAGTCAATATGTTTTCCTCTGCATCAAATAAAAGACAGAAAATTTCCATGGTCCTCCTTTTGTTGTTAATGAATTTATAGAAGCATTTCTCATTATCCTTAATGGCTGTAGGTAGGTTGAGCTCTAGCTGTGCTCTGCATAGCTTCACTACATCTCTATAGTCCTCATGAGAGGCCTGTCCACTCTTCCAAAGGCCATAGACTCTCCTTTTTTTCTTGAGGTCCAGCCAAAGGTCTCTATTCAGCCAGGGAATCAGGATGAGTCAGATGAGCAAACATCAAATATTCTCAAATAATCAAGAAAAAAGTAAATATTCTTAAACAAATGGGATAGTCATAACACTTTTGAGATTTCATAGAAAATGGTCTTGGGAAACAACTCCTCTGGGTTGTTTCTGTCTTTCCCATTCTGGAATATTCTGGCATATGTTTGCTCTTAAAATTCATCCCTTCTTGCTACTCATTCCCCAGTTCAGCCCCTTGACACCTCAATTATCCCTTCAGCAACTCTTGATAGTAACACAGATGTTGGTGTTGCCCATTTAGACATGTCTAATGCACCCTACCATGACAGTTGCTTAGCAAAATACATACAGGTACGGAGGATAAAAGGTATTTATCTACAAAGGTACTGTGCAAGATCTAGAAATTATTTAAAATCCACTTAAACACTGTGAAGGAGAGAAGGATGCATTTAAGGATTTATTATTTGAGGATATTAAAAGAACATATTTGAAAAACAAAAATCCCTGCATAATTTCCATCACTTTGTCTCCACGAAAAATAATATGAAAGATAAAGACACTCATTAATATCGATGCTCAAGCCTATAACATGGGCTAAATACAGAAAATTTGCTGATTTGTTCTCTCACATAGCTTCTGCTGTTCTTTGACAACAGCAAATCTGATATGGACTGGGTATGATATAATCGTTACTCAATGTAATTGACTGTTTTTTTGTAATATCAGTGCCATTCTGGCTTAGGTGGAGACATCCCTAGTAGACTGCACATGGGAGCTGATCATTTTGATTGCACAAGGAACCACCCAAATAGGTGATTTAGTCACATAATATCTGGCATAAGTGGTGGGATGAATGAATTCTGCTGGAGGCTAAATCTCCTTTAACAGCTGTAGCAGAAGGGAGGTTGCCAAAATCTCATGCTGCAGCCTGTGATTTCAGGCTAAGGTACAGCAACATTCTGGAACCACAGTGGGGCAATAAAAGATGTGCTAAATATACAAGTCCACGGAAGGCAAATAAAATATATGAGATTTCTTTTGGCTAGTAGTGGTAGTTAGTTGTTTTTTCCTTGGGAAACAAGAACCTGAAGCTGTCTTTGCACCTCTACCACAACTCCTGCCACTTCTGCTAGTTGCTCACTTCACTAGAAAGAAAATGTTACTGCTGTATATACAAAGAAAATGGGGGTTTCTGTGTAGCTGTTCCAATACCAGGTTGCCATTACATTTTACAGTACCTTTTTTGTGCAGCAGAGCATGGTTTGATAATCTTGTGTGTTCAGCAGATGTGGGTTTCCGTGGGTATTTTAGGGCAGATAGGGCTGTGCAGAGCCTCTCTGATGAGCTGACAGCAGATGAGCTTTCACGCTGCATGGGTTGCTCCCTCGTGGGTGCCCTTGGAAAGACTCGAAAATGTCAGACATGGAAATAAAATAAACGGGCATTAATGTGGAAGGGCTCTCTAATGTCATCTAGCCCTCAAAAAAGGGGGAAAAAAAAAAAAGAAAGGGGAAAAAAAAAAAAACACCTCCTTTACTTCTCTCGCTGCTTCCTAGATAGACTGTAAATGTTTTGGTTTGCACAGACCAGGGCTCCAGCTGCCGCGACGGCCTGACCCTTCCCGGAGAGTGCGCCTAAGCCTCCGGCACCCCTAGCCCCGCAGCCTCCCGCTGTTGCCCGACCTACGCTGCGACTTGGAGTAGTGTTTGCAAACGCCTGCCCGCTACGGCCCATCCCTAATCCCCGAGGCGGGAGGCACCGTGCAGAGCCACGCCAAGAACCTCCCTGCCGGTTCCTGCGCTCTGCTTCTTCCGACGGCTTGTACGGGCCCACGCCTGGAGTGCGGCGGGAGCCAGAAGCCCTAGCAACAGCAGCATCGCAGAGGGGACCCTGAGGACTGGATAGGAGCAGGAGGGGGCCGCACTCCTGCTTGGTCCTGACTCCCCAGCTGGAGGAGGCGAGCGGCCGGAGTGAAGCAGAAGACGTAACTGGGGAAGCTCCAGAGTATGGCAGACACGTTTCTCGAAGTGATGGCACAGTGTTCGTGTGTCCTGCAGGTTCCTTCCTTCCGAGAGCTGTCTCTGGGGCAGCCCTCGGGGATTCGCCCCTCGTCTCCGGAGTCGCGCCGGCGGCGGGGCAGTTTCCCCGAAAACTCGAACTCGCGCGGCGCCCCCAGCGTGGGAGACTCTTAACAGCCTCCAAGATTGCATGTCTGCTAGGACGCCGGGCGCCGGGAAATGCTATCCTAAACGCCCCGGTGCCCTGGGAGGAGGCGGTCTCAGGCACCCATCCCTCGGTGGTGGCACCACGGATGAGAGTCCTGTATCTCGTCCGTCAGCGAAATTCAAGGCTTGCACGGACGAAGTGGGGAGGGAGGACCCCTCTGAACTCGTCGCAGGGAACGGGGCGAGCAATCGCGCCAGGGAAGGTTCCACGCTCCTCGCCGCGGAGAGTGGGCACTCTGCGGAGGCTGTTCCCGTGCCTGCGAGGCTGCGTGGCGTCGAACTCGGTGATCATAGCCTGGGAGTGCCAGGAGCCACGTCCCCTTCGTAACCTGACGGGGGGAATCGCTTTCACTGCTTTCTAGGGGCGGGAGACCAACTGGTAAATAAACAAACAAATAAAATTTAATCTCTTCGTCGCTTTACAGAATTGTGTTCGTCGGGTTTCAGGGCAAGAGTCACCTCTGGCTTTACCATTAATTCATCCTATCCCAAAACCGAGAAAGCGGGGACCTCTCAGGGCGAGCGGGAGCAGACGGAAGCATTTGCCGGTCACACACCCTTCAGACGAGAGAACAGCACTTGGACCCTGCTCCCCCTTGCCTCAGGGAATCGTCGCTGCTTTTAATTAAATGCTGATATCCCTTTTTCTTAAAACCCAGTCTAGAAGGGCAGGTCGCCATTTCATAGGGAGCAGCCGGCGTGTGCTGGCTGCTGAGCATCAGACCCTTCAACCGACCGGAGCGGGCGGTCACTCATCGCATCTCTGCCATTTCGGTACGCACGAAGCACTCTGGCAAATAAAGACGTGGCGATGTCGCGCCAGTTTGTTACAAAAACACTAAAGGAAAGGCAAGGGCCGAGTGAAACAGGGAGGGTAGGATCTGGGCCCACTCCCTTGGACCGACAGCCCATCTCCTGCAGACACCCTCAATTCTTCGGGCCACCCGTGCGGCTGTTGTGTGTGTGTCTATATCTGTGCGCATAGAATTTGACCCCCGACGGGAGCGCAAGGAAGAGGCTGAAGAGGGGGCCGGTGATTGTGGGGCCAGGTGGGCCCCTGTGCTCAGGGTTTCGGGGCACGATGGTGCACGACCCGTCGAGGTTTGCGTCGGCTTTGCTCTCTAAGGCCGGGGTTCCGAGCAGACTCCCTAGGGTTTCCATAGACACTTCCCTGGGAGACTTGCCTCTGGGCGGCTCCTGCAAACCCCAGCGAGAACGGCCTCTCCGCGGATTTCTTCACTGTCTAAAGCACGTCCCTGGATTTTATTTAAGAAGTGAAAATTAGAACCTCGCCCCGCATTATATTTGGAGGGAGAAAGCCACAGCTCTCCGCCGGGGCAGGTGCGGGCAGACACCGGGTCCGGACAGCTGCCATTCTCACCGGCACGGCAGAGCTCGCCCAAGGGGAAAGTCTTCGCTTTTGAGCGTACGTCGGGCCGCGACGGCAAGCGGTCAGAGAGCCTTTGTCCCGAGGGTCTGAGCCCAACGGACACGGAGGGAGGTGTCATGACCCTCCTTGGCAAGCACTGGTCCTGCTGCCCTCCCACCGCTCAAACACAGCCTCAGAGCGCGGTGCGGGCTCGCCGCCTGCTTCCCTCAGCGCTTTGGAGCAGCTTGGAATGGGAATAATTTGTAGGGGCGAGTGGAGGAGTTATTTGATCTGTTTCCTGAAGAGAATGATCCTTCGCTTTTTTCCCCCCTTTTCTTTATTTATTTTTTCCCCTTTATTTATTTAAAATAAATTATTTTCTTCCGCATGCATACCAAAAGTAAATAAATGTAGGCAGATATGTCCCACTGACTCTTCCTCATCCGTCATTCCGGGAACATGGGCAAAAACTGGCGAAGGAGTGGGAGGAGATGATAGGCAATGGGGTACCCTCCCCCAGAGGAAAAAATAAAAAAATAAAAAAAATAAAAAAGGAGGGGGGCGAAAGGGAAGGGAGAGAAGAAAAATGTGTGGAACCTAAGTGGAATCACTGGAGAAATAGGCTGTTAGTTACAGGGAGAAGCAGAAATTAAATCTATCTCGACCCTGCTCAAAATTAAAAAGCACCCCAGTGTCTGTGCCGCTGAGCAGCAAGGAGGATGTCACTGGGTAGAAATTACTCCGGGCATGTCTCCCTCCCCGCCTCCTGCTCCCTCCCCGCACCCAAAATCTGCCGAAGAGCACGAAATATGCTTGGTCCTGCCGGGCACCTCCACGGAGCAGGCCTGCAGGTTTTCCTGTAATTCCGGGATTCCCTGTTGTAAGCTCCTAAACAGAATATTGAAGCCATTTTCCTTGTGATGCATGTTCTAGCCTTGTAGCGCTGGCACTAAACAAATAGGAAAAGTGTGCTAAAGGGAGGCTACAGTTACAGCATCTTGGCCTGACATTTCCACGTATAATTAAAACCATATCCGCAATAATCTATAAATAAATAACAGCAAACAGAAGGATCCTTTCCTCTTCCAGTCGAAATCAGCTGTTTTGGTTCTGTCACTGTATTATTTCATTGAAGCGGTCTATGCATTCCATCCTAATTTTATTCAATTTATTTTAGTGGGAGCAGGGAAAGAAATTATACATTTGATTTTCTTTTGAGACTATATTTATTTTTAGTTTTCTTGTATTTTAAAATAAATACCTTGAGTGGCTCATGTTTGATCTTTGCAAGAAGGAAGTCTATATTGCAAAGGAATGTGCAGCAGTTTGGTATGAAAATGGGGTTGTGACTCACAGCTGCAGGCAGCTAAGAAAAAAAAAAAAAAGAAGTGTTGTGGTGTCAACCAGAGGTGTTCAGTCTAATAACTCAAGCTGTAAACTGTATCCTCTAAAATTACTTACGTAGTAAATCAACTAGGGGTTAAAAAATAGACTGGGAAGTGAAAGGGAGGGGGGAAAAAAAAAAACTTTCAGAAGTTCTCTTAATGAAAATTATTTGTAATGACGGAGAATTAGGAGTTTAATATTTCCCCCATTCTCTTAAATGTCAGCCTGATACAGTTAATTGCCCTTGTACAGTCTATGGCGCTTCACCTAGGTCGTCCGCGAAGCAGCAGAAACTTGAAACGCGTGTTTCAGGAGAGTTGTTTCATTGACTGCTTTACCCGATTTACATCTAATTTTGGCCATCTAGAATGGTTTTCTTTTTTTCTTTTTTCTTTTTTTTTTTCATTGCAACACAGTCGGGGCAGTGAGCGATCGCCCACCATAGCAGCAAAAACCCTCGGAGGAGCCTTTCTCACCCACCCGGGCAGGGTTCTCTGCATTGGCGAGGGGAAAGTGCTTATGTAATGCCTCTCTTCCAGAGACAGACGCATTTTCCAATATCTCCTTGCCTGTCGTAGGTGTATCTAGTCTGGGAACAGGGGAGTAACTGGGGGCGCTTTGAAGAGAGAGCTGTCCCAGCTTAGACGCTGATTTTGCCGCACGGTCCAGGAGAAGAGGAGGGAAAAACCACAACTTCGGTGTCATCTGCAGAGTTAAGCTGCGAAGGAAGGGAGTGAGTAATGAAGCAGAAATCGGAAAGGTGGATCCCAGGTCGAGAAACTGCCTTTCAGAATAATTTTCCCCGTTTTCAGCAGCGGTTGCCTTCTCTGCGCCGTGTCATGGAAACGAGACGCGGGCGATGGCTTTCTGGGGGTTGCTCCTTGGCTGCTGGGGAAAGTAACTTGCTGGAAAGATTTCCAACGGGAGGGACGTTCGGTGATTGCAAAAACAAACAAACAAACAAAACAGGATAAAATTAGGCAAAATGAAACGGGTGGGGAAATTGCCCTATAGAAGTCACCAAATATTTAGGGTGGAAATAAGAAGTCCACAACAATTAAAATGTGAGAGCCACCCTCATTAGTATTCAGGACACAAGATCTAGCTTTTATGTTTATCTTTCTCCGCGGATCAATATTGTAGCAGCATGTGCCGGGGACGAGCAGAAATCTGGCCACTGCATGTGGCTGACCTTTCCCTCTCTCCCTACAGGTCACATCGTCTTCATCAAAACAGGTCACATCGTCTTCATAACTATCATCACCTAATGCGGCCACAGCCATGGCTCTCATTAAAACGGGTATTTAATCTAGGGGCTGTGACTAAGAATCAAAGGAGAAGAGCTATTTGCCCACGCAGAGGAATTAGTGTGCTAGTAAGAAGTGGGGGGAATATATATATATATAAGGAGAAATGCTTTTTTTTTTCCTTCTTCTTTCGCCTCAGACTGCTTTATATCGAGATCCAGACCAAACCCACGCACAAGGGCGCGCACACACGGACAGACCCCGTCCGCCCAGAGGGGCTCCACGGTAGACATGGGCTGATAGATCGGACGGGGCCGAACTCCTTCGCCGGTTCGGGACTAACTGGGCCGAAGCGCTACCCCCCTAGCCCCCAGCTCTGTGGGTGGGTGGCTGTGTCCGGGACTCGGCGTGTAACCCCCACGACACCTGCGGCCGGCGGAGCTCCGCTGGGCGGTGTCGATTCGGCCCGGTGTCGGGGCAGCCAGTCCTGCCTGCCTCGGGCCGGACATCCTGGTTCTCCACCGCGGAGCCCACGGCTGCCCCCAGCCCTCTGCGAGGAGCAGTGGTGCTGTGCGTGTAAAACACCCGCTCCGTCACTTATTGGCGCTTGCGTTACTTCCCACCCCCATCTCCACGCTGCAGCGGCCGATTCTTCTCTTTTTAACACCAAACGAGCGTACTTTCTCCTGCGCGACACCACAGCTGGCTGCCGCGCGTGGGGTGGCGGTGGCAGCGCAGCGTGGGGCAGTCCGAGAAGCGCCCCCTTCGCGCCGGGTCCCGCTGCTCAGCCCCGCCAGGTCCCCCCACCGGCGTCGCCGAAAAGCTCTCGGGGCCGCGGACGAGGGACGCGAGGAACCTGCTCGTGTTTCTTGCTCTGCGAGGAAGTGGCATCGGCGGTGCGTCTGGCGCGGCGCTTCCTCTCCTCGGGACAGCAATGGGGCAGCCACTTTGAAGTGTTATTAAATAAAGACATGAAACCTCTGGCGAAGGTCCTCCCTCCTCCGGTCTTCTCCTCTTTTCTTTTCTTCTTTTCATTTCCCCCAAGCATTAAAAGCAGAGAAACCCTCCAATCTGATCGGGGGGGGAAAAAAATTGAAAGAGAGAGAGAGAGGGAGAGAGAGAAACTGGAAAAGAATTGCACTTTGAGAGGAAGGGGGACACCGTGCCCTGCAGGGTGGGACAATAGTTTTTGCTTGCTCTGCTGGTGAAATGCGGCTCCTTACCCCGGCCGTCTGGATCGAAGAGAGGGAAAAAAAAAGAAAATAAAAGAAAAAGACAAAAAGAAAGGAAGGGGGGAAATTAAAAGAGACGGCGAAAGATAACGACCCACGAGATTGAAAAACACCACCAAAAAGCCCATCCATTCACGGAGATGAAAATACACGTACCTCGCTCTGTCCGAGAGCACGTCGAGCGTGCACGCGTGGCTAGGGAGAGGTTTAGGGGAGACTGTTATGTCTTCATAGCGGCGGGAAACGTGTACGAGTTTCTGAAAACAAAGGGGAAACTTAAAAGGCTGTTACAGGTTTGGGGAGGTCTGTCTAGAGCCGAGTGGAGCGGCTGCATCCCAGGCTGCTGCTCCTCAGCTGCCCGCGGCAGAGGCTCGGCTGGGCAGGGGCAGCCCCTTGCCCGACTGCATCGGTACCTCCGAGCTCGGCGTTCTGGAGATAACTGACGTGGTTTGTTTGGGATTTTTTTTTACTTTTGGGTTTGCTGGATTTTTTTTCAACCACTACCGGCTGCCATACAAAGACATCACAGCAACTAAACCAGGTGCAGAGGATAGTTTGATTAGGTACGAGAAGCGGGGGCAGGTATAAGCAGGGTAGAGCCCTACCACTATTTTAGGGTGCGTGAGGCACAGCACAGTTTGTTTTATGGAAGGACACCTCTTTTTTTTTTTTCTTTTTT
>VWZI01017934.1:92515-105203 GCA_013396835.1 Psilopogon haemacephalus
GTGGGGGGCGGTTGGGAGGGGGCGCGACATGACAACGACGATGATACTATATGCAGGCTTGGGGACAACCGGCGGAGCATCTCAGTCCGTATTTATCCTCCCCTCCTCCTCCCTTGTGGAGAATGCATTTCGAGGAAAAGTACTTATTGTCCCCCCTCCCTGAGCTGCTGTGCCGGTTGTCCCTGCCGTCGGGGGCGCTACCCGAGCCCTGATGGGGTCGACTGACTTAATTCCCCGCCTCCGTGGAAGCGCTGGAGGCCGAGAGAGGCTTTGCCCATGGGCAACATCGCCTCCCCGCTCAGCAAATGCCGTTAGCGGGAACGCAAATTGAAGAGTGGCTCCACTTTTCTCCCCAACTCGTTTGCAATCCGCCAAAGGCACTGCGCATGAAAAACAAGGGGGCGCGAGGGGTCTTTTGGCAGGTGGAAGGCAGCAGGATGCCCACTTTCCCCCCGGGAGTCAGCGGGGATCCACTGCCTTCGATGTGCACCCAGAGCTGAGACTGGGTTAGGGGCTCCCTAAATGTGGCATCAAGGGGTGGAAGAGGAGAGCGAGGAGCCACCTCCGCTCTGCCCTGCCTGAGTGGCGAAGAGGCGAGAACAGAGCGTGGGGCTGGTAAATCAAATAGCCGGATTTTTTTTTTTTTTTAAGATGCCTGTCTTCTCCTCCTTCTTTCACACAGCGAGCCCGTCTAAAGCGCTCCAAATGGCCTTTCAAACAAGAAAACCCTTCAAGGAAAAATGGGCACATATCCCCTTCCAGGCACCTTGCCAAAATCTCCCAAGCACCCTACCTGGCATCCTATCTTAAGTTTCTTCAAGAAGTGCGTGTGTGAGTGAGTGANCTCTCTGTAGTGGTAGACACAAGTTCAGAACTCCACTTCCCCCTTCTTTAATTAGGCTGCGGAGAGCCGCGGAGGCGCCTGGTTGAGGTGCAGGAGAGGCGAGCGGGCCGAGAGAGTGAGTACCCCGTGCAGCCCCTCCGGGATGCGGATAAGCGCCCGGGGAAGGGAGGGAAGGTGGCGCGCCATTAAGGTGTCCGGGCTTGGGGAGAGGGGGCGAGCAGTCATCCCCCCAGAGAGGAGATGCTGGGAGGAGGGAGGGATGAGGGTTGGAGTGGCTGGGGCTGTGCAAGGGGCACTCGCCTTCCTAAAGTTGCGGTGCGGGCTGCGGGGCAAGTTTGGGGAGGCCAGTGCCGGTGCTGCAAAAGTCATTCCGAACCAGCTGTGACTTCACCTATTAGCCCCGATGTCTTTCCGAGGAGATTGGCGGAGTTAAACATCCCACAATGGGCGCTCTGGGGCGTCTCCAGCCTGACCTCTACCCGGTTTTAATAGTTTCATAGGAACTTCATTAAATCAATTACTTAGTGAGCACATCATCATTTATTTGTAATTAGCACTGAAGAGCTTGATTTTTGCAGCAGCCCGCAGCCCGGTTCCCAGCGGGGTTGGCCATGTACTACAAGCACTTTTGTTTGCTGTGTGTGTTGACTCGTGGTATTATTCGGCCACCACAATAAAAGTGTAATCTTCACGTCTTAATCTAGCGTTCACGGGGGAAAGGAAAACAAACACGGCGCGGACGGGGCGCCAGTTCCTCGTCTTCCTCACCACCGCCCCAGGCCGCCGGCTCCGCTGTGCGCAGCCGGTGGCGTAGGAGAGCGGTCCTCGGCGCTCTTGGGGCTTGCGGCCCGGAAGAGGGCGAAGGGGCGGGAGGGTGGGGCGGAGGCCGGGACAGAGGAGCGGGGGAAAGGGAGGAAATGGGTCATCCNTGCTGCTCGGAGCCGGGCAGGGCGAGTGGGTGCGTGCGGGTGTGTTGGGGGAAAATCAGCGGAGCTCAGGACTGCAGGAGGCTGGAGCGGGATGGATGCGGGGGGTCGACGAGCAAGGAGATTTTAATTTTGAGGGTTTCAGGACAAGAAACGAATGGGTAGAGGGCAGGGAAATTCCCCTCGGGCTTTGAGTGAATGTGACCGCCGGGAGTGGGTGGGAGACGAATAACACTACCAACAACCAGGCTCCCTGACTTCTCCCCGCCTTGCCATCGCCGCCCCACACGTGTTGGCAGCTTCATGCGTGGGACGCCCCACGGCTGCCCCCAGCGACAGCCCCAGCGCCTGGCCGGTGGGCATCAGTGCGTGTACCCTCGGGAAAAACCTGAGGTCCAGGCTCAGGGTAGGGCTGTATATAGCCCTATATGGGACGGGTACCTTGTCCCAGCCCTAGCGCCACCCCGATACTCCGTGCCCTCAGGGCTTGGGCATGTTTTAGTTATTCACTTTCAGAGGGCCTCTCTCACCTTTCTGCCCCTCTTTCGGCCCAAGCTTTACCCACAGAAACTCGCCGGTTTGAACAGCACGAACGACCCCCGCCGGTGTGTGACGGGGCCGCCTCCTCCCGGCCCCGGGGTTAGGGGGCGCCTCTGTCCTCAGTTTCCATCCTCGTTGCTGCGAGATCCTTCCTGGCCCTGGGGCAGGGCTGGTGCAGGGAGTGTGTAGGTGTTGCCCGCCCCTCACTGCACCGTTGGGTACCTTGCTGAGGGCACCCCGCGTCCCTCGGCCTCGGCCTTGGGTCGCTTGGGCAAGGGGCAAAGCAGGGAGGGGACACACAGGACGTCGTACAACCACTGTCGCCGCGGAGCCGGAGCACGGCAGAGCCGCCCGTACACGGAGCAGGCCGTTCCGACACGAGTAATAAAACCTCAGGGAGGCGGGGGCAGAAAACGCGCAAGTGCCGGCGGTTTCAGGAGTTCCAAAATTCACGCTAATACCAGGAAAGAAAAAGCAGCCGCAGCTCAGAACGAGCCTTTTCTTGCCCGTTGCAACTGAAGCGCCGCATGCTTGTAATTGCTCCGTATTTTTGCGCTTAACGGAGTATGTCGAACATATCCCACTTCTCTTGATAGAAAATACCCGTTCTAAAGCCGATCAGGGAGAGTTTGGCCCTGAAGCTGCGATCACGAGTAGTTTTCCCTGAGTAACACCGGCGGATAGGATGGTAACGACTGAGGCTGAGAGGCCGTGGAGGTTGAGCGCCGGCGTCTAACTCAGCAACTCGTTCCTTGCCAGGCAGGAGAGAGTCTGTAGATCCCGAATCCCAAAAGTTACAAAGAATAAAGTGGGGAAGAACTCCACTCCCATCTTTAGCTGGGAGAGCGATGGCCCTGAGACTAGTGGCCAAATCCGGGGTGCTGTGCCCTTCTCCTCCATCCAGAGGCATCTTCTTGCACTGGGAGTACCCAGGCGGGGATGCCTAGCTGGCACATTTTGCGGGGTGCTGTTTTTAGGGCGTGGAGATGGAAATGATGGGGGCAGTCTGCCTAGGGAGGTAGAGGGGGAGGAAGCTGCGTTGGGTTCAGGCTGGGCGAGTCAGCACGTCGGGTCCCGTGAGTGACAAAAATTGCTCGTGGGTGGCGAAAGAAAGGTAGAAATAAAGACCTCACGGCACTCACCATCCCCTCCAACTCTGTACCTGAATTTACTGGACAGATGCCCTGGTACGTGCTCCCGCGGTGTGTGGCACCGAGGAGCGGAGGTGGGCAGCAGCACCTGCCCGAGGCCCGTAGCGGGTCCTAATCCTGGGTCATGTCGTTTCATAAAGTGGGGGCAGATTCCCAGACCGAACGTATTTCACAGCCCAAACTTGTGGGTGAGTGCTGCCGCCGTCCCGAGGCCCCAGGGGTGTGTGCTTCAAGGAGGGCAGTCCCGGGAGATTGGCTCATCATTTCCGGGCTCGCAGCTGCGGCCTCTGCTGCTCCACGGTCCGTCCTGTCCACCTGTGTGCGTCCTGAGGTTGGATGTTAGAAAAAAATTTCTTCACGGAAAGGGGTATCAGGCATTGGAACAGGCTGCCCTGGAAGGTGGTGGAGTCACTATTCCTGAAGGTATTTAAAAGACAAATGGATATGCTTCTCCTGCCTGTCCCTGCCTGCCCTACCTACACTGCCTGCACTGCCTGCACCTCTCCAATGTGCCCTCTCACGAGAGCAACCACTCAGCCCTTCAGAGGGCAGGGAGTTAATATACATTTATTGGGGCTTGTACCCTCTCCAGCTGACCCTTTCATCTTTAATAAGGAGGAGGAAGGCTGCCCCTCACGGGAAATGTGTGAGGAGAGTAGGTTCAACTTGACAAACCCAGTCAGTTCTCCCAAGAACTGGGGTTCCCCAGACACCCACCATCACCAGCCTGGATGGCAGATAGTGTTTGAAACTCGGAGCCATGTTACCAAATATTTTATTTTACAGCAGCTGTTTAATATCCCCCTACCTGGTTATTAAACATGGATGGGAGTAAATTAAAATAGCAAAGTAAAATGAAATAAAAGGCCCTCTTTTCATTCTGTTGAGAGACAACACCTAATTAAGGAGCATTTGAAACCCACAAAAATGTGGACTCTCCACAGTGACATAAAACTTCTGTTTTACAACCATAATCAAACCCAAACCAATTCAGTCCAGGCTTAGGTACAGTCTTGGTCCTAGCCCCAGCTTGCTGAGGGCCCAGGCAGACTAAAAGTAGAGGCATCCTGCATTAACTACTCCACCCCAGATTCCTTGTAGGGGGCTTTTTAAAGACTTTTATCTTCTAATTTCTTGCAGGGCAGGGAGTCAGACTTAGCCCAGAACGGCTTTTCAGAATACAAGCTTGCTGGTGGCAAGCCAGATCAGCATCAGCCACTGGCTTCAACAGCCATGTGCAGGAGTGCCTAACCAACAGCCCTTGGATCTTTTTTTTCCTTCTCCTCTAGCACAGAAAAAAAAAAAAAAATCTCCCTTGAAACTGTTTATCACACAACCTCTGGCAACCTTGGCTTATTTCTTGCTGTGCCATCACCTGACCAAGGCCTTAGGGCAATACTCCAATTGTTTTACCAAGATCTTCCTCCTTGTCCTCATTTACTTCATCACATTTCTGTTCTCCAGTTGGCAATGTTTGTACTCCAGATGAATTTGCCATTTAGAGCATCCTGCAGCGGTTAGAGAAATATAATCCAGGACTGAGTTTAACTTGTCTGAATTGTTGAGACTGTACCTTGCAGATTTCACCCAGGACCTTTTTAGGGGTACAAACATGCCAGACAGTGCTCAGAGGTGAAGCTTTAGGCTGAGTGCATGCAATCCTGCACCAAGCTGCTCTTAAGCGGCAAGAAGGGGGAATGGGAAGATTTTAAGACACACAAAATGGGCAGAACTCTTCCAGTGGTGTAGCAAAGCAGGGAGGCAAATAGCCCCAGTTTTCCAAGACATCATGAGCTGTTGAGCTAAGGATTTAGCAGCATTTTATAGCCATGTAAATGCAGCTGTGTGTTGTTTAGTAACCCACTATAAAGACTGAGTTTATCTGTCTCTTGCCTGCTCCAGTTCTGCGTTGTATTGTCCTCAAAGAAAGACTGTTCCTGAAATTGCAATTAAAAACCTGCCACACACGGATAACATTTGCACATGCACCTGATTCCCAAATCTCCACTCCTCATGGACACCAATCTCATCCAATTACCCTTATATCATGCTTATTAGGAGAGTAAAATCTACAGACATTTTTCCAGGGTACAGGGGGAAGCAAAACCCAACCTTGGAAGGAAGGAAATTCTTCCCAGCATTCAGCTATATTCTCCCTTGAGGTCAGTAAAGACACAACCATCCCCTTGTCACTGCACAGAGCCCTGAGCATTCAGCAACAGCAAGGTCTCCTTTAACAGTAGATCTGACTTCATATGAATGGCCTGTTCTGTTGTGCTTGCTTTACTACTTTGCCACCTAAGATGCAGACTCCCAGCTTTTCTAGGAGCCTTGGCATTACTCCCCTCCTTTCTCAGCTGTCCTTCTACTAAGAATTTTACAATGCCCATCTATTGGATGTAAATTAAATGTGTACATGTATGTGTAGGATTTTACTAAAAAACAAAACAAAACAATTGCTCTGAGCTTCAGAAAAGATAGGCCTAAATAAAGTTTTCCTGCCCAGGTCAAGCATATCTTATGTGCTGCACTCAATGAAGAATCACTTGCAGCTTCTCCTTTCCCTAAGGGACCCGTGGGTCTGATAAGATGGCAGGGACAAGGGTGGGAAAGAACAAGTGTTCCATTCTCTGACTGGGAAGGGACAGAGCCAGGTCAAATACAGGGCTGGAAAGAGCAATGCTGAAAGGCCATAAATGTGCAAAGAGCCTGTGCTTGTCCCCATGTATCCCCTGTGACCTCCCCAGGGTAGAGTCCAGCTTTTGTATATCACCTTCTTTCTTCTTGAATGATGAGGGCCAGCTTCACGTCTCTAGAAAAGGATCCTACCTCTACTGCTGGAATCCCCTATGCTGACACTGAGCTCCTAAATCGTGGAGGGCAAAGGCGTCATTTGCTGGGCTGGCACGGGGTCCTAGTGCTCCCTGGTGACAAGAGGGACAGGTACGTGGGCTGCTGGTTATGTGGATGTGCATGGCTGCCAGCTCTGGGAGCAAGTGTGGATTAGTGCTGGCAGAGGGTTCTTGTTTTACGTCTGGGTACTACCGGGGATGGTATGGTAGATGTGTCCTGCTAGCTTCAGTGTATCAGGATTATTCAAAAATGGCATCTAACTACCATGCCTAAATAAAGGTTTTTGCTTGCAAGTGCAGTGAACCTGGGCACTTCATAATGCCAGCTCTAAATTTTCTTTCCACATTTGCATCTGTGGCTTGTCTGAGCTCTCCCCATCAGGGAATTTAAAAACAATAATTTGTATTCTTTTCTTTGTTTCTGAATGAACTAGACTCCTGCAGAAAAATAGCAGGGGGGAATATATTTCTGTTCAGGGATATAGCATTCTAGCGAAGGCATTTGAAGAGCAAATGTGTAAATGTATAAAGCTGCAAAGAGATAATACACATGGAAATGGTTTTTAAAATAGGGAAGTAAAACCAGGATTACACTTTCCCAGAAGCAATTTGTAGAGTACGTGGCAGTAAGAATCATCAGGGCAACTGCAAAACTCGAATGTACAAGTATAGAGATGCCATGGAGGTCCTACCTACCCGCCACTTGAAACAAACAATGGTAACAGTGTGCAAATATTAAGGTGCCTGTACATGCACACACACATACACAGACACATATGTGTGTACACACATCTTTAGAACCAGCACTGTGTCATTGTTCTTTTGTTTTCAGAAGGTTTCAAAATTTTGAAGCACTCTGATAATTTACACTTACCTATAGGGTCTCAACCGTCGGGGTGGCACCTGGTTAATTTCTTGGCAATATTGTTGCCGATAATTCATTTAAATGACCAGAGAGGATGTGCTATGCATTAATGATTACTTATGTGCTCTATACAAATTCAGCTTTGGACTCCTGAGACTATGCAGCTTTAGTTTGCCAAAAGATGCTACTGTCCCTCCATCAGGTGTTATTAACTGAGCTGGCATTAAAGCATCAAGCAAGGCAATGGAATAATATCTCCCATAGCAGAGATGAGTCAGGAATAGATTGTATAGTATACTTCAGTAAAGCTGAAATGCGCTTGGGATGTTGTCTTGCATTAAAGATAATTTAAACCTCAAGTCTGCCTTTGAGCGCAGAGATTACGATGGGATTTATTACCTTTCAGAGGCAAATCTATGTAGCCAGGTTATAAACCTGCATTTTTCTCATGGTCCAGTCACTGCTGGCTAATCGTCTCTTCAGCCACCTGCACTGTATTTTTAGAGAGTGATTCGGGAAACGCAGGACTTGGGAGAAACCAGGGATGCCAGAGAGTTGATCTAGTTCTGTCAGAGGATTGACTCACTTTTTTTGTAGCACTGGAAGGAGCACCAGGGCCCCCATCAGCATCAGCTCAGAGCATGCAGGCAAAGCACAGACAAAATTACTAACCACATCTCCCTCCACGACAAACTTGTTTCCCTTGTAAAGGGTGATATGCCTCTTCAAAGCATGAAGAAGGAGAGCTGGCAAGTGGAGCTTTACTTGTGCATGCAGAGATTTTTGCCCCTCCTGCCTCCTTTCTGGAAGTTTAGTTTTTGTGTTTGCATTTGTGTTTGAAAGGCAGTAATGAGGTAGGAAATGTTCATGCTCCTCCTGATGTCGAAGGGATGGAGAGCATGTTTGATGCTGGATGGCTGGAAAGAGAAAGTCTGAAACTAAATTAGTTTTTGGGGGTAAATTAAGTTTGTTTGGTTTTTAAAACTTGAATACCTGCAAATCACTTGATACGTGTGCCTGCGCAGACATAGACTGAATGCATTACAGGATCATTTAAAGGATTTCTTCTTAAATAATGCTTCTTGTTTATGATCATAATCGTTAAAGCTTGGTTATTCCTGCTTGTGAAAGCCTGTCTTCTTCTGGGTCTCTTTGGGACAAAACAAAATTTTAATTGACAATATGGATTTCTAACTCAGCTAATCCTAACAGTGCCCTTAAGTCAACATGGTACTGGTAGGAAGAAATAATTCCTTTATTGGAAGCTGGGAGTGTGGGTTTTTTTTTTTTGTTGTTTTTTCTCTCCTGAGTCAGAGAAATGAAAATATTTCCCCAAATCTTTCCCAAGATGCATGCTTTGTGCACAGGGCTGGGAGCTGGGACCCATAACCACTAATCCCAGCTCTGACAGATCCCCTTGATGGAAAAACTCCCCAACCTCCATCTCAACACCTGTAAAATGGAGATAATGAGGATGATGTCCTTCTTTCCTCAGGGTTCAGTGCCTTAGCCAGTGTAGGCTGAGCTGTCAGAGACTGGTCCTGCAGGCACTCCTGTGTACAAGCAGCTCATCCTGATCTACGTGCTGGTATTTCATCGCCATTTGGTTGGCATAAATATTCTAAAACATCACAGTGCTCCAGACTATCATGGGCAGGCATGTAGCAGTCATTCTGTATTTTCTTTAAATGATTTCAAGTACCAGATAATAACTCTTTTCCCAGTGCTGCAGGCAAACCATTTGGACTCCTGGCAAACAGCTTTCCTAGTCCTTGTGAGCTGACTGCCATTTGCTGGGTAGTCTCATGTGTTTTCTGCCCCTTACTTTCAAAATGCTTCTTTCTGAGTGGAGGCAAACTCTGGTTTTTTTTCCCTTTTTTTTTTTTTTTTTGAGCCCCAGAGCTGGCAGAAAATATTTACCTCTGAACAAGCTCAGCTGGCATAGAGTGATGGCCGTGGTGGGGATGCTTCCCAGCTGCATGGGCTGAATGCCTGTCTTGCTTAAGATTGGCACTGGAAAGAAAGTGCCACCTTTGGAGGCTTTTTTTTGTAAAGTATCCAGCAGATCCTGACAAGAAATTACAAGAGAGCTAGGAAACACCTAAATGGCATTTAAAAAAAATGTTTTTTGGTTTGTCTGTGGAGCAATTAAAAAAAAAATGCTTCTGTACTGATACAGTGTCAAGGATAAAACAGGAGAGATGTATTTCTGATTCTTAAGCTGAAATACAGCACAACACCTCATGCCACAGCTTTAATAAATGTAAGCAGATGAAAAAAAAAAAATAGAGAAAATTATATGTCTGCTCAGCTGCCACCTTCAAATGTTCAGCATCGCATCTGTGACCTGAACAAGCTGATACCTCTGCTGGGTGGCTACCACTGCAGGATCTGCAGTGTCATGGGGAAAGTGTCCAGTACTGGCCATCTTGTCCCCACTGTGACAATGGCCACCATCCCTGCCCACTCAGAACAACCTGTACCCATGGTTACCACCATCCCTGCTGAAAAATCTTGAGCAGAGACACCCTGGTAATAAGAAAAGACACTCTCCCCATTGCATCAGTAAAGTGCTTTTTCTTTCTTGTCTTCCCTGAGAAAGCCACATATGAAATTGTGGCAGAGAGGGAGTGATAGCTCAGGTTATATGGAGGACTGTGATTTAAAAGAGGTGAATCCTACATACACCTCCCATTCTGTTACTCCAGCTTGAGATACCATGTTGCCTCTCTGCCTCTTTCAGCAATCCTGATCTTTAGGTCAAGTTTCTTCTTGGTATTTTTTTTTTCCATAGGTAGAACCAAGAGGGATTACTGTTCACTGTGGTAGCAGTAGTAGTAAAAATAGTAATTAAAATTATATTAAGAGACTGGGCCGTAGCCAAAACAAAATCCCTTTTCACACATTTCTACTTAGATGTAATCCATAAAACTGCATTTTTATGTCAACACATTGGCAAGGCAATAATCCTGTAGTGGAGGCTGGAATGGGCATAGGCATCACTATATGCATATTTAAGTTGTATCAGCTCATTTCTGCAGGAGCGCGTGTGTGTGTAATTACATGGCATGTAAAAATCTGCTCTCCTGTGTTCACTCGGTTATACTCACATAGCAGTGTGCCGTTTACATAGCAAATGTTAAATGACTTCAGTTTGTTCTTCTGGGTGGTGCACTGGTAGCCTAACCTTTTTTTAATCAGCTGCAAGCTGGTCTAACTCTTTTATGACACCAGAGGGGATCGCTAGGCTTATAACTTCTCATAGAAGCAAGAAACTGGCCCTTGCCACTTGTAGCTTAAAAAAAAAAAATTAAAAAAAATTAAATAGACTAATTGCATGAAGTGCTACAACTACCTTCCTCTAATCTGGCATCTCCCATAGCAACAGATTGTCTCTCTGGCTCGACCAACCTTGGAGTCAGGTGGTTGTCAAGAACTGACTTTTTCCCCTCTGGTATTTTGGCTCTAGGTCTCTGGGTTGGTTGCCACAGTTTTCAGCACCTGCTAATAATTTTTTAACAGATGCTAGAAAGGAAAACTTCCAAATACAGAAGACAGAATCTGCTGTAGCCTGGGTCAAGTATGGACCGTTGGGTTCATATGCCCTGGAGATGAGGGGCTAAGGATGTCCATTGTTTAGCAAAAATGTCTGCTTTAGACATGATGGTCGATGCGGCACCTTTGCTGCAGAGATGCAGCATGATATGTGCAAGCTCTCCTCCTTCTGCTCTAACAGTGCTCAGCTTCTCCACCAGAACAGCTAAGCGAATCCATGCTGCCAAGAACTACAATTTGCATTTTTTAAAAAAACAAACTTCTATTTAAAATCCAAGGGAAACATTGAACTGATTCAATGCAAGGAGGTTCAAGTCACAGTGCCACCACAGGAAGTACTAAGAAACTCTGTTCCTTGCAAAGATTGAGTCCAAATCTTGACATAAACCCCCCCTTCAATGTTTCTGGCAGCTCAGTCCCACGACTTTCACCACTCTTTGCTAAGTGAGTCCCCTGCCCCCTTCCCTCTGTTTTTCTTGTGATAGTGTGTGTATTTTAATCCACTAATAACTATTTGATCTCACAGCCTTCCCTGGTCAGCAGGAAGTAATGGGACCTCTGAATGGCTCTTGAGAGGCAAGGGAAATAAATAAAAGAGAAGGAAATCGAAGCAGTAACAATGAACATGCCATCCAGGGCAGGTTTCCATTAGGCTCAGGAGGCAAATGACAACGGGCGTGGAAGGCTGTAGATGAGACAAAATGTCTCTCATAAGGCTTTGTCACTCTCTTATGGCACTAGCTAGATATAAACATGCCTTTTTGTTTTTCTCCTGGGTCTTAAGACGACACAAAGTTCAAACCAGGATAAATGCAGAAGGACGAGCATTTGCAGAATGCATGTTACAGCTCAGGCTTCTTCCACTGCCATTTTCCAGTGTGTATGTATATAACTACTTATGCATGCAATATACATCTGTAATATCAGTCAGGTCTCTGTGCTGGTAACAGGTATTGTAAACAGGTATCGTGTGTTACCTTGCTGCAAGGCATTCTTGGTTATTGTCATCCCATTCCACGGGTGATGGGCACACATGCTTTTTCCCAGCTTGTGTTCAGAAGTTATCTTTAAGCTCTCTTTCACAAATTACTTTCAAACATACTCATCATAGGGTCAGAGTCCGAAGGTGAAGTCAAAGAGTCCAGGTGATTATTATTCCCCTTCTCTATTAAAAAAAAATAAAATAAAAAAAAAAAAATTCCCCTGCTTGTAGTACTCCTTTTCAAGTTTGGAAACTAAAGTTATTTTCCTGCCAATGTTTTCTGCTTCCTTTTGGCAAACATTTATCTTCCCAGTGGAGCAGGAGCCAGCATGGCTGCCTCAAGCATACATCGGTTTTGTGTATCCTGTCGACTTTTTCCTAGACAAAAGTGAACAGTTCTGAGATCTGTTCTGCCTCCCCTCAATCCACTTGTGAATCACCCTTCAGTTTTACTACATCATGCATGAATATGAGGCAAAGTACTGAAATTATTTTTTTTCCTTCCCTCCCCTCCTCCCCCCCAATACATTTTTGAGGATGTTGCTCATTTTATCTTGACTAGCTTTTTCCAACTTTTCCCTCTTCAAGCTTGGATATACTAAAATTACACATGATTGAATCTGTGACCACTTGTCCTACTTGCTCAGATCACAGATAAATGGATAGTTTGTCCTGAGTCTTAGTTTTGCACACTCTTTGTAAGGATTCTGATAATTACAAAACACAGATGGTGACACACGCAGGACCTGATACAGTGCAAGGAGCCAGGGTATTTTGCTCTCTTTTATAGACAGAAGAGGTGAGTGGGCTATAGAAGCGCATTGGAAATGTCGTTTTCATTAGGCGTCCCACTCATGCACCCTTGGAGATGAGATTCCTGGCTTGATGGCTATTACCCATCCTGAGGTACAACGGTTGTTCTTCAGAGAAAGCATAAAATGCAAGGGAAAAGAGATACAAGATAGGCACCTTT
>VWZI01017934.1:112750-146599 GCA_013396835.1 Psilopogon haemacephalus
GAAGGGAAGGGAAGGGAAGGGAAGGGAAGGGAAGGGAAGGGAAGGGAAGGGAAGGGGAAGAGAAAGCTGTCCATTGGTGTAGATGATTAGGCTTGACATTAAGGTGCAATTACAGCTTGACAAAATACAGGAGTAGGAAAGTAAGATCTTATTCTTCCCTTGTTCCTTTTCTAAGGTTTATCTCTTCGCCCTCCTTTTTTTTTGCTGTATCTCTGTACATTTTACAGCATTAAAAAAAAATCTAGAAAAGACCTCAGTATTCACCTAATGCACTCCTCATGAAAGCCCTGCAGCAGACGCTTACTCAGCCCATGCTAAAACAATCTCCTTGCTTGTTTTTAATTACTTAGCTCATTGTGTAATGGATCTTCAATTAGAGAGACTTTTTGTTTTACCAGTAGTTATATGTTTGCCCTTTGCTGCAAAATGAACTAATTTCTGCCTATCCTTCTGCCTGTGTATAGAGAACAAGGCATGGATCTGTCCCCTCCAGCCCTATTCCTTAGCCACTCTCCACTCTAGTATTTCCCCTCTCCTTAGGTCACCTCTTGGCTAACATTTGATTTCCAGCTTCTGGATGATGCCCACCTACTTCATACTGAAGTCAGTCCTTTCTTCAGGTCAATAACTCAATCAGGGGAGAAATGCTTCCAGAGATAGCATAAGAAATTCTACAGAAAGCTCTGGAGAAAAATCACTTTATATGATCTTTTGCCACAGGAAGAAAAGATTTATCAGATATTCTAGGGCTGAATGTGTGGTGTATGTGGAAGGGAAGTTGAGTTCAGCCAGCTCCTCTTCAAATGCCATCAGGAGCCTGGGGAATCACACTGAACCCACAGTGAAGTATGTGGGCTTCAGCCCTGTCTTTACAATCTGTGGTAACATAAATAAAATATGGTGTAGAAGCACAAACCAATTTCTGCTTTTGCCCATAACGCTGACTTATAACTTACCTCAGATCTCTGGTGAGTTCTGGCCCAGTTTTATACACATTGACTGTGGCAGGAGGGAAAAGTCATGGCTTCTATTTTCATAGTTGGTTCTCACATGGAATAATTGGGGGTGAGGGAGGCAGAGGGGAGGAAGATGCAGCTGCACAAACAGTCAGCGAAACATAAAAATCCCTGTTGTTTTGTTGTAGTTCTCAGCACCCTTCCACTTCGGGGCACAGACAAGGCCTCCCTCTGCTCAGGTTCAATACGCAGGGAAGCCATGCAGCTCAGAGCTCCCTCCTTGCTTTCCCTAAGCCTCACTGTCAATTGTGCTTTTGTTCCTTGGAAAAAAAAAAAAAAAAAAAAAAAGCCCAATGCTAATTTATAGCCAGGGAAGCAATTAAAAAAAAAAAAATTATTCTTCCTCCTCCACCTCTCAAATGGAGTGTTACAGCAGCAGGGTTTTTGGTAAACTTGACACAAACTGATGTCAATAAGTCAAAAACCCAGCACAGATCTTTACATCTCTCCTCCACATGAAACGGGACAGCCTTCCCATTTTCTGTGTCTGCCTGTTCTTGGGAATGTGTGCGTGTCAGGAAAACCCAGGCACAAAGACATACTCATTTCCCTGGGCTTTGACAGCAAATGTGCACTGCAATCACCGCCCTCGTGCACACCTTCAGTGCTAGCTAAGCAGTAAACAAAGAATTGCCTGGTGCAGCTACAATGTAAAGATATTTAGAGTTTTTATTAAACTTACTGAGTGCTTTTTTCCCCCGTAAATTTGGCATATCCTTAAAATTCAACAAATCATATTCATCTGTGTGGTGAAGTTCAGTTAATCCAGTTCGCCTCTGGACACTGTAACTCCTTGCAGAATTTTAGATCTGCACCAACAGACATTTTGCTGTTAGCACAGGAATGTTTTATTTTTTTCCTTTCAAAAACTGATTTTTTTTTTTTCAAAAGTGATTGTCAAGAAAGCAATAGATGTCTCTACCCATTGTACGTTTTAAGCATTCTCCGAGCAGAGCCTCATGATGTGAAGCTGAAAGTGCCTGAACATTTTCAAATGCATAGGTAGGCTTTTGCTTGTACCCTGTCGGTCACACGTGTGCTGAGGTCGAGGCCTGGCCCTGCCACAGGGCAGGAGGGACAGGCAGCCTCTGCCTGGCAAGCTCCTTCCAAGGCACCTTGTGGGCAGAGACCACAGACGACTCTTCCCTGCACTCTGACCTGAGGAACCTTCTTAAACTCTAAAATAAAACACAAATCCTGACAACCAAAGCTCTGATGACTGAAAAGAATGGAAGTGATTTTGTTCTACCTGTGATATCACACAGCAAAATCAGCTGTAAATGGGCAGCCCTTTCCTGTCTTCTGCCACCAGTTTTCCCCTCAGTTGCAAGTGTTTAATTCTATATTATCCAACCACAGGCATTTGGATGACAAAACTGGAGGCAGGGCTGTCAACGATGGTCAGATTTGCAGTGATACATGTGCTGCTGACTGTATCTGAGCTGCATTTTTATATAACACAGGCTATATAGAGTTAATGTGAAGCATTTCCAGTGGCAGACTGCACAAACACTGCTACATATTAGAGACTAATGCAAAAGCAATCCAGGAATGAAGCCCAGGTAACAGGAAGCCTAGACTGGGTCTTCCCAGCAGCTTGAACATATCTCACATAAATTCTAGGCTGTTGCAAGCATTTACCTTCAAGTTTTTACCTTCAGCAAGTTTTACTCAGGAAAATTTCTAACTGATAATGTGTGTGCTTTATATCACACACATGAAGTTCATATCACAACTTTAGTAGAATTAGCGGTGCTAGAAGAAATAAAATGTAAAACCCAAAGATACATGGAGCCACAGTTTAAATCACAGGGGCCCAAGAAGGTACCACAGGCATTTGGCAACAGACAGATCATTTTTAAACAGTGCCAGCAGTCACCAGGCATCTATGACAGCTTTAGAAATTAGACCTCTTGTATAACTGAAAATATTACAATACCTTATAGTATTGGCTTTGCTATTTGGGAGCTTCAGACTTAATCTGGGAAGCAATAACTCCAAACATAGTGAGAATATGTGGCCTCTCCTCTGCTTGCTGTATGGGTACATGCAGGATGTTAAGGTTTCACATTCTATTCTCATAACCCCCAAATGTGGAAAAGAATTCTCCCCTGCCCCATTCTCAGTGAGGGACACCCACTGCTGGTGGGCAAAGTGAGGGCTGGGGCTTGCCAAGGGAAGAAGGAGACCCAGTCGGGACTGAGAGGGGAAAGGAAGGGTTCATTTATTTGCTGGCTTTTACAAGGACCACTAGTGTTAGGCTACTCTGTGCAGGTGGACTTTCTACAGGAACCTCGGTCCTGACTGAATGAATGTTGTGGGCAAGGGGGCAGTCAGAGGAGACCGTTCTAGTGCTGGTGTGATTAAGGCATCTCTTCGTCCTTCCACTTCTCTTCCCTTTCCCTGCGCTATCCAGGGCTCCTAGAAGCAAGTCGGGAAGGCGCGGGGCTGTCCCAGTCCCCATGGGGTCGAAAGTCATCCTCGCTCTCTCCATCCCTCCACCCACTGCCGCACCGCGTCTTCAGACCGGCGTCCCTGTGACGGTGTTGGATCCTTCGGGAGTCCCTTCCCGCTGTCCCGGTGCCACTGGCAGTTTCTTGACCCCGGGGAGCGATGACGATCCCCTCCTTTCGTCAAATTTCCTGCAAATTCTAGCACTCCAAACCGGTCCGCAGCCCTGCCTGGCCCGTTGGGGTTCCCCTCTCAAGCCCTGGGACACTGGGAAAAGTAGAAAGTAATATACTGCCCTCACGGTGTTTTTATTCACACCCCCTCCAATTTTCGTCTTTAAAATAGTTTTAAAATAGTTTCAAAATAGCCCTGTCTCTGCCTTGCTCTGAACCTGAGGGAGATGTAAATGGGAGGAAGAGGGGCTGGAGCTACAGGATGGACGAAATTCGGTAAAACTTGGGTTTGCTCTCATACACCCCCACTCCCACCCCTCCCCCCTTCGAAATGAGAAATTACTGCCTGAGGAGCAGATACTTTTGTTTATTAGCTCGTANAGCAGAATTAAAACAACACGCACGCGAGTAGGTGCCATTAAACCTCAGCCATCTTTCACTGCTCATCACAGGAGAGAAGGATTAGGAAAGCCAGTAAAGGAGCACTGTGTTTTAAACGCCCAAATCCGGATTTTAGGAAGGGTAAACTCAAGAGGGGGAAGAACACTGAAGTAGCCCAAGAAGCAAGGAAGGACCCTTAATAAGAGTTAAAATTCAGCGTCAGGTTACTTCTCGATATTGCAGGGGATATGACGCATCCCTTGCTAAAACACCATTCGATGCTCGTGTTGAAGAGGAGACCAAACCCATCTTTTCCTTGTAAGCCTCGATTCCGAAACAAAACCAAAAGAAAAAAATTAACAACAAAACCCCAACCCAACCAACCAACCAAAAAACCCAAAAAGCAAAATCAAACAATCCTCCCCCCCCCAAAAAAAACCCAAACAAACAAACCCCAAAACAAAAAAACCCACCCCACATCTCTAAATTTCAAACTGCAGCTTTGAACCACTTTCCTGGCGATACGCGCATCAAACATCACAGGAGGAGCGTCCCTGTGTTGCCGAGGTCTCCCTGCCCTCCCTTCCCCCGTTTCTGCTGCTTGGATGACAGGTTCAGAAGCAAACGCCCTGCTTAAATAATTGCTAGAAGTTGGGAGGAAAAAAAAAAAAAACGGGAAAATGCGCACCAGCATTCAGGTGCTAACCTACTTATTTGAAAGTAATTTATTTTCCATTTTGCCCGTTTCGCCCCTTTAAAACAGAACGCTGAAAGAAAGAATAAGTGCTTTAACATTTCAATGTTGTGCTCTCCTAATTACCTTTTCACTTTTCTCCTAAGTTCCAATGTGAAAACCTCGCAGGGGGGTCTTTGCTGTAACAGGGCTACAGTTCCCAATCCCAAGCGCAAGATCTGCAATTACAAACCCATTCGGCGCCCTTCCCTATCATTAATATGCACAAAATCCTGCTGCTAATCTTATAATCTGTTTTGTTTCATCAATTGCTTGCCTAGCACAGGGCGGGAATGAAAAAGGAAGAAAGAAAAAGAAAGCAAGAGGAGAAGAATAAAGCCAGGGGAAAAAAAAAAAAAAGCTTCCTAAAATAAAAAAGCTTCCTAAAATAAACAAAAAATTCAAATGAATCGGATTTTATTTCTTATGAAGCGAAAATCTTTCGGACTGTTAAATGAGAGGAGGATTTTCCGCTGAAGGGGGTGTGTGAGCGCTTGCTAAGGGAAATTTGCGGGGAAATCTGAATATATCCAATATTTTATTTGCATATTCGATTTCTCGAATGGGTCACGAAATGAAGTTACTTAAGCAGCCAGGTTTTGCGTAAAGAGAGCTTAATGGTTCTGGGATTTAATGAGGGAGTCGTGGGCGCCTCCGCCGCTGCTTGCGCTACCTCCGCGGCTGCGCAGCTCCCGTGGGCTCGTCACACGGTGTCATTAATACTTCAGTAAAACAATTAAGACATTATTTTAAAAAATCTTTTTCTCTCCTTCCCCCACCCCTCCTCCCCGGGCGCGGTATTAAGGGAATAAAACAATCTACGCCACACGGGTCCTATTGAGATTAATAAAAAAATTATGCAGGGGGAAAAAAAAAAGAAAGAAAAAAGAAAAGGTGTGTGTGTGAAGGGGAAAAAAATAAAAAAGGCAAAAGAACGGAATCCAAACCCTACAAATCCTGTATCTCATAAATCTCATTTTCTCTTCCCTGCGCCAGGCCTCTCCTCTGTCTTGCCTTGCACCTGATGATTTATTAACGTAATCTGTGGGGATAACCACATATTGTGCCCAGCTCCGTCTTGTCCCAGCTCATCTCCTAAGTAATTGTTTCTCATTAGTTCTGATAATGTTTTAATAGCGTTTATCCATAATTTAGTCGGTCAAGAATTAATAACGGAGGGTGCCCTGATACGCGGGGTGGGGGTGGCGCTGAGGGGAGTGCGTGTGAAGCTGCGAGGCGCGATATAAACAGGTAGTCTTTAACTAATCAGATTAGCCCGCAGGTCCCCACGCTGTAAGGCATCACACGGGTAGAGGGGGTAACGCCGGCCCGCGATCATCCCCAAACTACGCGGAGGAGCTCAGCAGCCGGGCCAGGACGGCACACACAGCGCAGACGCGGGGGGAGGAGGGGTGGCTGGTGGTGGTGGTGGTGGTGGAGGCGAGAGGGGACCCCCTCTCGCCACCGGCCTGCGCCCTCGGTGCCGGCCCGGCTCGGGAGCGACCGTCTCCCGTCTTGCAACTCCGCCGCCCCCCGGGCTGAGCCCACCCGTACCCCTCGCCTTTTCAGGGTGCAACCGTCGACCCCACGCCCCCTTTTCTTGCTGTTTCCACGGTAGTTTTCGTTTGNCTCACCCCCTCCCCTGCCCCTCTCAATGTTTAAAATTGCTGTTCGGAGACGGAGGGGAAGCATACGAAGCAAGCAGATGGAAGGAATAAACCACTGTGACTCCATATGTAAAATGGCCATGGAGGTGGTGAAAAATGAAACCAAAAAAACAACTGTTTTCTATTTACAAATTTAAATAAACAGAACAGCCTTCCCCGCGGTGTTTGTCTAAGTGCAGCAGCATTGCTGCTGTGTAGGTCATGAAAAGGTTGGTGCATAGTTTAAAACTTCCCATTCTGTTAATTTCTTAAAGAACAGTCGTTCATAGTCTGAGCACAAAAGCTCATGATTTAATGAGGAACAGAAACAAAATCTCTGATTGTTGGTGTTTCAAACTTCATTGGAGTCCTCTGGCAACCACAAGTTGATCCTCTGCAGCTTCAATACCCTTTAGCCCTCCATATAAGAGTACATGCTGAATAGAGGACAATGCCTGGTTGTTATGTTTATTTACCCTTACTACAAGCTGGGTTAACCTCTTCAAAACAGCTTTACTAAGCCCGTTAACCACACGGCCCACATGACCTGTAGCCGTATCCCTAATGTGATGTAAATCTGACTAGAGACCATATGCACAAGTTCTGCTGCATTGTGTCTCCGAAAACTACAAGTTTATTGCCGTCCAACCCTTCCCGGGCTGGACGCTTCCAGGAGGAAACGCTCTGAATAGAGACCGCTTAAAAAAAAAAAAAGAGAGAAGAAAGTCAAGAGTCCCACGTTGTCCGAGCAATAATTTTAATGGCTGTTGCACATTTACAGAAAGGGGGGACGGGAAAAAGGAAGCCTGCACAGGGTAATGATTTTCATGGCAATTATTTCAATCGATGTGTAATTATTAGGGGTTTTGCCCTTTCTGAAGGAAGTTCTGCACCGGAGTGGGAAGAAGTGTGGATACAAACAGAAGTGATTGACTCGGTTTCCACCTGCTCTTCTAATAGAGCCCACGGTTTACATTTTGCTTCTCCTTCAGTGAAGTCATAAGCCTTCATTCATAGTAACTTAAGTGAGGTCACACAGTCGGTGATGTAACTTTGTTGCAGGCCATGAGTCCCTGCAGCCCATGGATCTTGAAAGACCAAACAGTGGCTTGAGTCACGAATAGTTTTAGTAATTAGCAATTCTCTCAAGTAAACTATGACAGGTCTGCAAAATGGAAATGAATTTCTGCTTAAGCTTGATGTCTTTAATTTTTTTCCCCCCAAGTGTTATAGTCATCTTTTAAAACAGCTACTGAGGCCCCATGGTGAGAGCTTCATTTACCAGCTCATTTTTTCTTGATGGCTGTGGCAAGCGTAACAATGTTCCGTGCCTGCTTCAGTAATGGCATGTCGATCATGCTCCCCTGGAAAGTAAACGCTCCCTGGAAAAGAGAGAATATAAACTTCCTGAGAGGAGCTCTGGAAATTGTAGTTGGCTTGTCTTTTCCTTTAAAAACACGTCCAAGAAACATCAGCTCCCACAGGAATCCTGGATGAGTTTTAGGAGACAATCCAAGACAGGGCGAATGCGTTTAAAGAAATGCGGTGGGTACCGAGCGCTCCAAAGAGGAGGCAAAATGAGAGAGAGCAAAGAAAAGCCCAGCAAGCAGCCGGCATGTATCAGCCTCTCTAGCTGGCAAACACTGAGGACCAAGAGCAGAGAGGCCGTGCAAGCCAGCTGCGTGCCTGTGTCTTGCCGACGAGCTCCTCGCCTGGGAGGCAGCACTGCTCCCCATGGCCAGCGTCACCCTCCAGCGCTGGGGCTGTGCTACAGGGTCTGTGCAAAATCTTTGCCGGGAAATAGCAACAGGTGTTTGGAGGGGTGGAGGAAAGTTTTGCTGACTCTGGGGTGTGTTGAGGTTGTGCTGTTGCTCCTCGCCATCAGGTCTCCAGTTCTAAACATAGGCTGAGCTTGTGCCTAGAGTCAGCGGCTAGGGTGACTACTGAAAAAAAAACCAAGTGAGGTAACACTGCCCAAATCTGGTCTGCAGCCAAGGTAAAGCCCACCTCAGTACTGCATCTAGCAAATCACCCCAAGCGGATGGTGGACTAGCCACTGTGCCTCAGGGCTGGTCATCCGAGAGTCAGTACAGGTTTCAGAAGTCCTGTTGTGTTTCTAGGGATTTTGTGTCGGTGCTCTGGTGACAAGTTTAAAATAATTAACTATGAATCATGGTTAAATCTTAAACAGAAGACACATGTTTTAAACTAGACCAAACCTGACTCATTTCTTCGGATGCTTTAATCCAGAGATGTGTTGTTGAGGTAGGATTTTGAAGATAAAAGACTGTGCATCAAGACATGCCAAAGTTCAGCAGACACACACACAAAAATCTTATTTGCAATTCTGACAGTACTTTGACACATTCTTGAAAAAAAAAACAAACCACCAAATATAAAGATGCAATCCCTTCCCTGAAGAATTCAGAACTGAAGGCCTGGACCCAGCATTGCATAAGGCATCTCTGTGAAGCTCTGAGCACTCTTTTCATGTCCTGCTGCAATCGATATGAGATCACAGACTGACCTTATATTTGACAGTGAGCAGGGCTGACCGAGAACAGCGTAAAAACAGTAGCGGCATGTGTGCCTGTGCATGCACAGCGAGAGAAATGCGGAGGAGAACAAGCTGTTTATTGTTTTCTGGTGTTCATTTCAGGCTTTTAAATCATTAAGCAGGGGCTTCTAGTAAGTGAAGTAAAAATATAACTGATTTACAAAATCATTTACAAATAACCCATTTACAAATCTGTTTGGGAAATGTGTTGCCCCAGTGACGTAGCTTGACTGAAGTGGTATTAACCAAATGCTAAGTCATATTCTGGAACAGTTAAGACTAAAAAAATCTACTTTCTAACAGTAATCTAATACAAATCAATATTGTTGCTGTAAGAGCGGGCTGTATCAAAGCCATGAAAAAACCTAGCTGTTAAAGCTTGTTTCATTTGAAGCAGTATTTCCTGCTACAGCTTGTAGTATTTCAGGTGAGTTTAGAGAACGCTGGGACTGACAGATACTCACGGGTAGATACTTCAAATTTAATTTCTTATCTACAGAGCAACCAATCGACCTTATATTGCCGCCACCACCACATTATCATTAGTGATAATACATCACTTTTTATCTGGTAGTTTGAGTTGTGATTGAGAGGGTCTTTTCCCTTCCACTTACTGTATACGTGATGCTCTGCTGATGCCTCAGTTGGAGAATGATGAATCTGTGTAAGAATGTAATTTTTAGAAAGTAGGAGTTCATTAAACAGTGGGTTTGTCCTATATTCACTGTCAGTGTGCAACTGTAGGCTGGGTTGCTAGAAATTTGAATTCTTGAAGGGAAAAAAAAAAAAAAAATTATTTTTCTGACAACAAAGAGTAAGACAAAGAAGTTGGTTTCTCTGCCTTTTCACTCTGAGGCTTATTTTCTTCCTGCTAATTTGCAGCACTGAGCTAAAGTCCAGAAAAATAAAGTGGTTTTAATTCCATGGAATATACTCTATTCACTGCCTCTCTTTCCACCCACAGGTTTCAACAGATAGGAAATGCCAGTAATTATAGCTTTGCCCCCGTGCTCTCTTTTCCAGTTCTCCTAGATGAAATTTGCCTTTAGCATTCTTTTGACTTTCTCTCATATGCACATAAAGAAAACAAGACTTTCCACAAACACCATTTGCATTGATAGCGTTAATCTGGGGATTATTTTAGTCATAGATCTAAATTTTCTTTTTTGACTAATTTTCTCAATAATCTCATGCTTACAGCCTGTACTTAGACTTCCAGTAGTTCAACTGTGAGACCAAAGGTCTGTTCTTCAAGAAGCTTGTAGTATGAATGGGAGCAATGGTGGGTGCATGGTGTGAGGCTGTGGTTTGCATCCATTGTGTTTGGTGGCTTTCTTTCTTGCTCCCCATGTAACTATGTAAGTAATTTAGGTGGGAGCCTTTTCAGAAACCTGTAAAAGGACCCTGTCATGAGAGAAGAGACAGGCCCTCCAGGTAAAGGCTGATGGAGGAGCTGGGAAGAGGAGCAGCTGAGCAGCAGAGCCACAGCTGGTGGGAACAGTCTTTGGGTAATGATGCAGTGGTGCAAGTGATTTGAGTGAGATGAACAGTAGAAGAACAGTGGACAGCCATGGTATTCACCCAACACCAGGCTGGAAGAGCAACCCTTCTGAGGAATGGGTGTCTCTGTGGGCCAAAGACACTGCCTTCTGTTGAAATGATGCAGAGAGGTTGAGAGTGCAGGGATTTTTCACCCTAGAGAAGGCTCCAGGGAGACCTTATAATGGCACTTCAGTACTTACAGGGGACCTATAAGAAAGTAGGGCCTGTTGCTCGGTTTTAAACTAAAAGAAATTTAGACTAGCAATAAGAAAGATTTTTTTTTACAACTGTGGTGATTAAACACTGGCACAGGTTGATCACAGAGGTGGTGGAATCCCCACTCCTGGAAATATTCAAGATCAGGTTGGACAGGGCTCCAAGCAACATCATCTAATTGAAGATGTCTTTGCTCACTTCAGTGGAGTTGGACTAGGTGACCTTTAAAGGTAATTTTTGACCCAAACCATTCTATGATTTTATATTTGGCTGGACTTAGCCAATGCCATCCTTCATGCAGCAGCACGGTGATTGTCAAAGGTGAAGGCTTGTGAGAAAGAGGGTGACTTTGGCACTCACCAGGCTGTAGAATATGGGAGCTGTCATGAGCACTTTGGCTGGCCTACACTGTACTGTTGTGAAGGCAGCACAGCATAGCAGAGAGAGTTGTATTTGTACAACCTTTGGCTTCCCTCAGCCTGACTGCAGAGTGCCTCTGTCAGGGCAGACTACCAGGGAGAAATCAAGGAAGAAAGTGGCTTTGGGTCATCATGCAAACTAGCTAAGAGTCATTTCCAGGTGACTGACAAGTGAGGAAAGACTCAAAGGTGTATCCTTCTGAATGGCTCTGTGAGAGCAGGGCAAGAAGAAGATGGACTCATCTAGCTCCTTTTCTCTCTGCCTGTTTATTGCAGTTGCTCACAGTGCTCACCAAGTCATCATTTCCCCATCTCTATCTCTTGCATCAGAACACCTTTTCCAGGCTGAATGATGCAGGCCCAGTATTGTGCAATTTGCTGCATTCCCCAGGAATCATGTAGTATTTGAATGCAATAAATTCACAATGACATTTAATGTTCCGTTAAAACAGTAGTAACATCATAAAAACCATAACAGCTATTTATGCAAGATGCAGACCATGCTGGGTAAGGTCTTAACAGCTCTACTTCAAATTTCAACATGTCCTGAAGTGCTTTGAGAATGGAACAGAGAAGGCTTCTGGCAAATACAGAAAACAGCTGGAAGGGAATCAAAATTATAGAAAGCTGCTTTTTATTTTATTTTATTTTTTCCCTAAAGGGAACAACAAAAAGTGGCAGTCTTGGAAAAAGCAGAATTGAGCATAGTCAGCCCCAAATGATAACAAAGGTGCAGCTTACAGATGAGAGAAGAGATAAGGCAGAGTTGACAGAGAACAATAATTTGCACAGCTCAGGAGCTCCAGGTGGCTGTGGTGAGACTGAAGAGATGCAGAACCATATTTTGTAATACATCAGTTTGGCAGAGTTTATGTTAGTACCTTATGAACCTCATTTTGAATAAATGCAACCACTACCAAAACTACCTTGGACCTACCCAAGTTCAGGCTCTTTATAACTTGGAGGACAACTGTGGTCAAGTCCTGCTATGGATCTTGGGACATGGCTTTTGTCGTATCTGTATGTCACAGGATCACGGAGGATCACAGGATGTTAGCGGTTGGAAGGAACCTTTGGACATCATCGAGTCCAACATCCCTGCCAGAGCAGGACCATAATGTAGTGCACCTCACACAGGAATGTATCCAGCTGGGTCTTGAAAGTCTCTGACTCCACAACCTCTCTGGGGAGCCTGTTTCAGTGCTCTGTAACCCTTACAGTAAAGTTCTTCCTCATCTTGAGATGGAACTATCTGTGCTGTAGTAATCCTTAAAGATTTCCTTTACCTATAATAAATAACATCTATTGAATCTCAGAAAGGGTTTCATCATTGGTCTGTTATTTGCCATGGCCAAAAAAAGAATATGTTAATGTAGTGTCTCCTAAAACAGGAAGACCTCCTCTTTTTGTGTGTGACTGTGTGGCAGCATCCAGGACCATTTGCACTATGAAGCTTTGGGAGTAGGTTAAAAGCTTAGTAAATCTGTACAACCATCTCATAAACAGAGTATAAGTTCTTTTTATACCTTTCTGGAAGTCAATTGGATGGGGTTGGGAGTCCATGATTTCTGTGTCATCTGAGGATCAACATGTGGAACCAGAAACAGGGAATAAATGATACAGTCAAGTCTCTTGTTAGTGTTTATCAGGGATGGTAGAGTTGTGTTACTTTGACTGTAACAGGGGATAGACAGAATCACAAGTGAGGTACCACTTACATTCTTCCAGACTGGGGAAAGTAAAGCAAGGTATTTCATCATCTGTACTGAAACCTTTTCAGGTAATATGCAATATTGTATGCGGTTTTACTCCCACCATATTTTGTTTCCTTACCTATCAGTGGGTTAATAAAAGAAATAAGCTGGCTACAACTACCATGACACAGAATATCTAGAGTCCTTCATGGTTACATGACACAATTCTCTCTGAGCTGTGGATTAAAGTACATGAGTTAATTAAAGTAAAATAATAATTGTTCTGGGACTTGTGGGACAGTGATCAGATGAGCTAGGCCCCTTTGGCTGACAAGATGGAAGAATTAGATGTACTCCTGCACCTGGGAATGCTTGTGGCTTTTTCCTCAGCATTTGCTCCATCTGTGGTTAGCTGCGCCTCTATTTACATCCATCCTGATGACTGCAATGAACTCACTAAGGGAATTATTGTAGACCCTCAGTTCTTAGACCACTGGAATCTATTACTCACTTGAATTTAGACTGAATGTGAGGATTTGTTTTCCTATAGAGTAGAAGCATATAAATTTCAAAATATCAGGTAAGTCCTGTAAGTTCCAAAAAGTCCTCTGGCTTCCTGTTTTGACAGCATATGGGACACCAAATGTGAGCACTGGCTGTGAGGACTCTGTGCACAGTTTTGGGAGCCACTGCTGTTTTTATTAATTACCTTGATCATCGTCAAGCCTTTGCTAATAAACCTTTGATACGATGTCCTGTTCCACCAGATCTTATCACATGTGTTGCCAACAACTTTAACCCCCATGTGACAATGGACAGAACTTTAAAGGTATTTGTAAAGATTACATTAAGCTTGTGACCTGTCTACAGGAGAAATAAAAAATATCAGTAGTCTTGCATCAGGTGAAAGAACGTAGCCAGTAGATCTACGTGCATTTGTTCTGCCTGTCAAAGTATGGGCTATTTTGGGACACTACACAGAGGCAACCACCTTCTTTAAAAAGAAGTTTACATTGGAAATCTAGTAATGAAATTTAGATGTCAGGCTTGGAAGTGCTAGGGGATCCTGGTGAGCAGATAATGCCTTGGCAAGGGTGAGACACCAGGTACCTGGGCCAGTGGAAAAAGAGGAAAAGCAAGCCAAGCTCATGTTTCATGAAATGGATAAAAAAGCACCTGGTGCTGAATTTTGAATTAAGTACAGGTTTTAAATAGGGGTTATTTAATGCTTATGAAATTGCCCAAAAAATCTCTGCCACGTGTTAGGTGCTTGGGAGACAAGCAAACTCCTAAGCGAGTGGAGGGCATTTGATGACACTCTGCTCTCATGGAGTTGGAATTACTGCCCTTTTGATGAATGTTTGTCTTTCTTTAGTTATTTTTCTAAACAGCTGAGCTAGCAATACTTCCACTTTCAGACCAAATCCATGCAGTGAGTGGGTGGTAGTTGAGTTATATCCTTGTCAGACTTAGCTGCCTTTTGAGAGGATGTGCATCTAGGACCGCAGGAAAATGGGGCGCAAGGGAGGCAGAGAGTCAGTCACCCTTCTCTCCTCCACCCCCTTCATCATGAGGAGATGTCATGAACCAAACAGGGCTCTGATAATGTGGGCCAGAAGCTATTTGTGAATACAGCCATTGTCTAAACAAGTAATTATGTAAGTACCTTTCCAACCCCTGTGACCTCTATCAGCACTTGCAGGCAGATGCCAGGCTAAATGGAAATGAGCAGAACGGGTGATGCCAGCTGGCCAGAGCAAACCTTCCCTGCCTCCCACAAGGGGAAATGGAGAACAAGCATCCCCAAGTCCCCAGATGTGGGAAATATTTGATCCACAGTTATTTGAGAAACATTAATTCTTTCCATGGTAATTGCATGGCTTGCCCACTACTAAAACCCAAAGGTCTAGTTATCACTTTTTGGAAACCACAAAAATACATGGAATAAGCCCACCAGAATCTGTTTGGATCTGCTAACATTATCGCCAGACCTGCACAACAGTAACTATTACAAGGAAGGAAGAATGTTGCATTCTGGAAGAAGGGCAGATTTGCTTTTCTGAGGAGGGAAGGAAGCAGGTGGATGTCAGACTCCACCTAGAAAGCATGACATTGAGGAAGATGATTCCCCCAGGATTAAATGAAAATGTGAATAATTTAAGCAACCCCCTGCAGAGTAAATTTGGAAATATTTGCTTTGGGGCTTAAAAAAAGAATGCTTGGATTTGCTTACAGGTAATGAATAAAAGAGAAGAGAGTGCTGGTCACAACAAATGGCTTGGGTCTGTGCCTGGGGGAGGAGTGATTATCCTGACTACAAAGCGATGACTTCCCCTTGAAACAGAAGGTTGAAACCATATTTTTGGGGAAGTCAAGAGAAGGAAATAAGCTGGCAGCTGTGATGGTGCTGAATGCAGGTTTAATTAATTTTTTTTCTTCTGCAAGTTGTAGCCGAAGAGCCATCATAAAGTGTCGGGTCAGAATTCCACCCTTTAGAGATGAACTTCCAAAGGTTAGTGAGCTGCTAGGAGGTGTTTGATGACATCTGGGTCAACTGAGCACATTAACAAGATAATGTCTCTCCTCCCTCTCTCTCAGGCCTGTCCTGCCTCCAGATCAGATTGACTCACAACTCTGGCATTCTTCTAGTATCTTTGCAGTAGGGCTCTCCTGTTCCTTGTCTCTCTTCTCATCATGTTATCTAGAAATACTGCACTTGCCCTTCTGCCCAAATTACTAGTGTGGTAACATATGACAATCTGAAGACTTCACACACAGCAAACTATAGGAACAGAGCTGTTTGGGTTATGTATTTCTGTATCCTCTCCCTTAGAATCATAGAATCAGTCAGGGTTGGGAGGGACCACGAGGATCATCTAGTTCCAACCCCCCTGCCATGGGCAGGGACACCCTACCCTAGATCAGGCTGCCCACAGCCTCATCCAGCCTGGCTTAAACACCTCCAGGGATGGGGCCTCGAACACCTCCCTGGGCAACCCATTCCAGGGTCTCACCACTCTCATGCTGAAGAACTTCCTCCTCACATCCAATCTGAATCTCCCCACCTCCAGCTTTGCTCCATTCTGCCTAGTCCTGTCACTACCTGATATTCTAAAAAGTCCCTCCCCAGGTTTTTTGTAGACCCCCTTCAGATACTGGAATGCCACAATAAGGCCACCTGGGAGCATCCTCTTCTCCAAACTGAACAGCCCCAACTCTTTCACTCTGTCCTCATAGGAGAGGTGCTGCAGCCCTCTGAGCATCCTCATGGCTCTTCTCTGGACACACTCCAGCATGTCCACATCCCTCCTGTAATAGGAGCTCTGAAACTGGATGCAGTACTCCAGGTGGGGTCTCACCAGAGCAGAGCAGAGCAGAGCAGAGCAGAGCAGAGGGGAAGAATTACCTCCCTTGCCCTGCTGGTCACACTTCTCCTGATGCAGCCCAGCATCTGGTTGGCTCTCTGGGCTGCAAGTGCACATTGCTGGCTCATGTTGAGCTTCTCGTCCACCAGCACCCCCAAGTCCCTCTCCTCAGGGCTGCTCTCCAGCCAGTCACTGCCCAGCCTGTATTTGTGCTTGGGATTGCACAATTGTGTTGGGATTGTGCTTGAAGCCTTTGACATTCATCCATTTCCAGTAGCAGCATTATGGGAGAAAAAACTTTATACACAGAATTTTTGAGGAAAATAAATGTTCCCCGGAAAAGTTTGTAAAAAGATGTGTTTTGGGCAACAGGAGGTGCTTAGTAGGTCTCTCTGATCCGTTTAAAGTGGAGGATGGGAAGGGAATTCTGCAATGCATCAACACCAAGCAAGTTTCTGTAGACATTTTGTTGATATGATGTTAAATATCACTACCTTTATTCTTTTCACTAGTGTAAACTTTCACCAGAGTATAAATAGTTAGTTCAGAGAATAAATCAATTTGTAATGCCAGGTAGGCTTTTACCTTTAGGAGCAGAAGGAAGGACACAAAAGGTGCAGAAGTAAAGAGCAATGATCACCTGAAATAGAGATTAAACCTAGTAGCAGTACAAGGACTCTTGACACAAAAAGCCTTTTCTAAAGCTCAACAGGTAGGAAGGACTTTGTGATCCCTCAAGTTCACAGTGGGGCAGAAAAGATGAAGAACTGAGGAGACCTACAAAGTCCTTCCCTTCTGCTCTGCCTGACATTATTGCTTCCAGCCCATGGGTAAGGATCTTGCCCTGCTATGTGAGCCAGACAAGCTGTTTTTCTCTCTCACTGCCTGAATCACTGGGCACAGCCATTTAGGCCAAGATGGGCCAAGGAATCCTTCTTGGTCCAGCTCCAGAAACATCAAAATCTCTATCTTTCACTGAGCAACCAACTTCCTTAAGATCCCTTAATGAAAGGCAGACACAAGGGTTTATTATTGATTTTTTTTTTTTTACATTTTCTTTAGTTCCATTCTCTTTGTGGTTGATGCCTTCCTGTCTACTCCTCTAGAGCAGGAAAGAATAAATTTAAAGAAAGGGAAGAAAGTTCTAGAAATCAGGGATATTCTCCACTGGTTGCCTCCTCCATCTTATAATGTATTGGGAACGGAAGAATCCTAGAGAGTACACTTGCTGCTGCCAAGCAAATCTTTATTTAATAGCACAAAAGCAGCTTCCTGGACAAGCATCCTATTCAACCATGCATTTTTTTTCCCCTAGTGAGCATCGTGATTATAATATGGGAAAATGAAAAGTAACAAACATTCAGTTCCTTTGATGCTCTTAATTAATCGATTTACAATCAACCTGATGTTTATAGTCACGGAAACAAATTGTTACACATAGACAATAAAATTTCATCTGCAAGTAAATGACTATAGGACACAAAAAGGCATTTGATATTGAAAGGGAAGGTAGCTGTAAAATACAACAGAGGCGAGAAAAGTAATAACAGTGAAGCTTGTTCTGCCAGTGAGAATGGAATTGCCAGTATTTTTGTATTCTGTATTTTTTTCTAATTTCAGATTCATTTCCTGGACAGGATTGAACACCTATTTTTTACTGAGATTCTCTATTTCAGCTGATGGAGCTTTTGCAGAAAGCTTCTCCAGGTCCCTGAAAAAGCCAGCTAGCGCAGAAAGAAGTGAAGAGGCAGCAAGACTGCTGTTACTTAAATTAACTGAAACAATATTTTGGCTGTACAGGCTTATGAATTCCCTCAGTAAGCCTTAAAAAGAGCCATCTGGTCAGAACATTGCATCTCTAGTTAGATCCAGCTTTGGAAATTGAAATGAGGCTCGTGAGTGCTTGTTAATGCTTTTTAAAGAGGGATCTGTGAGGTGAGTAGTTGCCTTGCTGGGTGCAGAGCAAGTCTTGGCAGAACAGTGGGCAAGTGCCTGCAGTGATGGGTGTCTCCCCACCCCACGCCCTCGAAAATGCACCACCTGCACTGGGAGCACACCGGCACAGCACAGCACAGCCCTTCCAAAATCAAGGACACTCATGCTGCCTCAGTGAGACCTTGCAAGCACATCCTTGAGTCGACAAGGACAGAGGGGTCATGCCTTGCTGAGGAGGAATCCAGAGGGGTGCCATCCCATGCCCTTTGCAGGGCCTGCATCCTCCAGGACAGCAGCCACCTCCTCCAGGAGCTAGCTCCGGGTGGAAAGGCTATGGAGGGGCACAGCATCCGTCCTTCTGCTCCCGGCTTGTGAAGAAACTTCTCCCTGCCGGAAATGTCAAAGCACCATCCAAGTCCCTCTCCCCCCTGCGTTTTGGACACAGGTCTTTAATGAGTGGAGGAAAACAGATTAAGAGCCACTGAATGCCTGCTGGGGAGTGGAGAGAGGGGGAGTTGGCAAGAAAGTGTTTTGCATGAGTTTCTGCCCTGCTTAGGAGCTTTTGCAGCCCTGCATAGTAAAATCTGTCTCCTCCTCTCCCCACCTGGCATAACTCCCTCAGGACTGATCGCATCAGTGTAGGAACCAGTATAGCACAAGCAATTAGCTAACACAGCCCCTTCTGCTCTATCGTAAGGGTTCAGAATTTGCCCCCAGATGGATCTTTTCAAGAGAAAAGCCTTCAACTGTGGCATAAACACATTTCTAAAATATTTTTCAAATTATAAGATTCTAAAGAGAAACCTGAAGTACTAATATGAGCTCTCTTGATCGCTATTCACCAATTTTTACATTAACATTTCATTAGATACTTAAAAAAAAAATCTCAACAACATAACAGTGGCCCATGCCTGAATCCCACCAGTGCTCTCCATCTTTGTACAGACATGCACCTGAGCCTACACTTCTTAAGGCTGAAGCTCAAAAAAGCTGGCCATGTATCACAAATCCCTGAATCCCTCACTCTGCAGTGTGAGTAATATCCATTGCCTAATTAACATAAATGACAACAAATGCCCTGCATCCTCAAAGAGAGGGCTGACAGCATGCACAGAGGTACCCCATGCTGCCCATGCTGCCCCAGGATGAGAGGCAGCTTAGCTGGTGGCACCTCAGAGCTCTGCCTGCAGTTAGTCCTGGGTGAGGGGAGTGGGGAGTCAAGCTGCTTCTGCAGTCCCAACTCGGTATAAAGCCCTTATATATAACACTTTATAAAGTACCAATCTAATCCCTGTGGGTCAATGGGGGTCCCACATCAACTCATGCCAGAGGGATGCTCCAGAGCCTTCTGCCCCCAGATCATGGTCCTGCTCTTCCAACAGCCACAGGCTGGATTAGGACTGGATGGATCCCTTGTAGCTGGGGCCATACACAGAGAGTTCTGGCGGCTGCGGCACTGCCAGGAGAGGGAGGAGAGACATCCCCGGGTGGCAGTGGGAGCTGGATGTGGCCCAAGCATGAGGGCATATTGTCTCTAAGATACAGTGGCTTGGGGTAGCTTTTCCTAAACAAAGAGCATTATAAGGGAGCCACTGCTGGAAATTTCCATTCCTTTGTTGGGTAGATGCTGTGTAAATAAATGCATTCCCAAGATTTTTCATAATCCCGGAAAAGTCCATAAAAGAAACTGTACAGTTTGTCAAATAGCTGGAGTTCATATATATTATTCCTTAGCTGCTGGGAACATGATACACAATGGCACTGAATATAATGCAAGAAACATATGCTGAAGGTCTTCTTAGAAGCACTCTGTGCATTCGTATGTGGCACATACAGATATTTCTTCTGTTTTGCCCCATGAGATCTGAAATATTCTATCCACACTGGAGCTTGGGTTTGTCAATTACTTACCTTACCTTAAATAATCCTCACCTGACAGGCGACCTCGGCAGCAACATTTAGCTATTCCCTGGTTTAATGTGCAGGTGCTTTGAAAGCATTTATCAATTAGCATGAGATAAATGTGTAAGCAGCTTCTTGTTTCACTCTTCTGCTTTTCTTTCTGTCTGAATTTCATTTAAGACCCAGGTGATCTGGGAAGATCTCATTACGATAATGATATTGTGGCCTGATGTATTTACAAGCCAAATGGCTCAAAAACTCTTTTTCTGTGTCTTACTTTTTTTTTGTCATATATAAACAGTAATTACATATAGAAGATACTTTTGGCTGGCTGGTTGGCTCTCTAATTTCCTTCTGTTCGGACACTGCCACAGCATCTCCAGATCCACAGTGCTCATCTGAGATCCTAATTTTTCCTGACCTCAGTACTCACATTTTGGGGCAACTATGTCAAAGCTTTTCAATCTCCAGGATAAAGTAGCCCAGTTCAAGCTTCTCTCAAAGCACTCAAACTGGAATAGAGTATAAAAGCTTATTACTGTATTTTAAAAATGTGTTGACTAAGGGCGTCAAACTTTAAACCTAATTAATAATTATCTCAGAGAGTGCCAACCAGTAACATGTCTGCCACACAAACAGCTGCACAAATTCTTCACATTTATATTTTCCAGGCTTTCAACTTTGATTAATAACATGGCAAAACTGTGCAAGTCTCAACCATATTAACCACAGCTATATTTTCAGTCTTACTGACATGAACACTTTCATATAATAAAAGGAAAAAGGAAGACAGAAGAGGTGTTTCATTAGGACACAAGCATTACTAAAGCTTCTGTGTGGAGTATTTGTCAGGAGGTGGTAGGGGAAGAGTTATTACTTACATTTTAGCATGTCGCTAGGATGTGGAGCAAGAAGATCCCCTCGGTGAGATATGTTTGCTTTGGAAAAAAAATTAAGTATTCAGACTGTCCAAGCTCATCTTACTGAAACATTTATGATACCCAATTGCAAAGTCGATGAAGAAGTTTGCAGTACTACATGGAAAACTATTGTTACAATTTTGCTATGAAGCCTGGCAAAATGGTGGTAATAAAAGATCCAGAAGTTCACATGTTAACCTGCCAATCTTTTTTTATTGCTAGATGGCTACGTGCAAAACGTATCAAGCATGCAACCTGCTTGATTAAAAAAACACAAAAAACAGCCCAAACAACAAATCTGTTCTTGCAGCTGATTATAGAAGCTTATAACCTGCTTTAAAAGCACTTATTAACAAAAAATAAAATCCCCCAAACCCAAACAAACCTCACTGAATGGCTGATATAAGCAAGAAATCAGCATTATGTCAGTAGAACAGCAGCTTCAAAACAAATCCAAAGACTAACACTTCCCTAATACAGAATTCTTCAATATTTAACATAATTGACTTCATGACTGTGTGATACTGGGTTTGGAGCTAAATTTAGTCTGTTCTCCACATCGACTGCTCGTGTGGCAGGGGTATTCCTTAGATGAGTTTCTGACACTAAATTCATCTGAATGGTGTTATGCACATCATAAATATAAATAACATTTGTCTGGGTGTATCACTTGACTTCCTTCTTTCTGCATCTACCTGCCTATATGTTTGCACCAATAGGTATGTTTACAATCATGCCTTTTGTAAGAGAGCCAAGCTTTGTAAATTGAAGTAATGGGCAAAAACCAACCATACATTTTCTATGTCTAAATCATTTACATGAAGACAGCTGCATTTCAAAATCGGGGGAACAGAAGAATGAGATACAGGCATACAGCATGCTAATAGTGACCCTGAAGTAACTGCTCCTGACAGCACCCAAATATCGTAGTCGTGGGCATATTGGAAACACCCAGGTACCACAGAGGGGATGTGATGAGAGAAGGGCAGAGCACAGCAAATACCTTGTCACATTTCTACCCTGAGACAAAAGCACCATTTCTGCTTTCACCTTTTTAGCATTTCTAATGCACAACATCTGCAGTACCGGAAATGCAGGGGAACAGGGAAGGCACATGCACCAATCTACTTCTACCCACTAGAAACTGAGGAAACGTACAGAAATGCTCTATGCAGCACCTGATAAAAGGTGAGAGCCTATGCACAATCTTATACATGAACCTCACTACCAAGGAGATTTGTCTCCCACTTGAATGCAACACAGGCACACAACAAACTGTTCCCACGCATCTGCGCTCCCCGTTCTGACATGACGACTTTGCTTTTTAACTAGCCCAGGCTTGGCTGCAACTAAGATAAACATATTTAGCTGCAACTTTTTTTTTTTTTTTTTTTCCTTTCAAAAAGAGGCAAACTGGATTATAGCAAATAACCTTAAAGATAATTAACTGACAATGCCGCAACTAGCATAAAATCTTCCTTCAGGCGACCCCTAATTTAAGTATTACTGGCACAAAGTGGAGACAGATTGTGCATCACCACCGCAATATTTACATAGCAGAAACCCACAGAGCAGGAAACGTGAGACTCAATGATGCACTAAATTAGGAACAATCACATTCTAGTGTTAATCTGCTTTCTCCTCTATCCAAATTTCAGGTCCAGCAATTGGTACAAACGCACATAAAACATTCCCATTTTTAATGATTAAGAACCCCAATCTGCAAGCAGTTCTGCTCAGAAGTAAATTTGCTCACTTACCAGGGGTGTTTGCGGGATCAAACCCCAAAAGTGAAACAGGCTTACCAACACATAGATATTTTTTTTCCCAGAAAACCAAGACTTCCTAATCTGTTTATTTATTTCTACAAATGATGTCTGCACAAGCAGTTCCACTCATCTGCCAGGCTACCTGCCCTTTGATTGCAAATATTTCCCCCTGACCACGATACTGCAGCATACTGGAGAAACAGTTTTAATCACCAGTGCTGTAGATAGATGGAGATACCCAAAAGGCTCTGTAATAAAAGAATTAAAGTTAAAATGGGGGGGACAGAAAAAGATAGTTGATACATAAATACACACTCTGTATATACACTCTGTAGCCTATCCAGCACAGATTTCATTAGCACTATTCTCAGTTACAGCACAACTCATATGAGATGAATGCAAAGAACCATCACCAATCTTTCTCTTAAATATTACTCAAATTCTGTTTCCGCTATGGCATATTAACAAAATATTTACCTTGCCTAATCGCTGATGTTCTTCAAAAGCAGAGATCAGTTCCTGTGCCCACTTTATTTTTTCAGGGCTCGGAGAGAACTGTTCCTGGACAACAGCAATTTGGTTGGGGTGAATCACCTGCTTACCTACAAAGAAGATTAATAACACCAGAATCACGCATCGACAAACAGATGTTCAAGCAAAATGTTCCAACCACTTGAGGCTCTCATATGCCTCACAGATTTTCCTGCACTTTAACTAATTATTTTACTTGATTTCTTTTATTTTTAAAATTGGACAACAGGCAGATAGCTTTTTGCCTTTGTTTTTTTTTCCAAGAAAGAATGAAAATATCTTGATCTAGGATTGCATTCAGTATAGTTTCAAAGAACCCAAAAGGTTTTTCTTCTCCCTCCTCATTTCAATCCATACATTTCTCAGTTGTTTCAGGTGCAATTATTCGTCCAGGGCAGAGAGTAACACTTCAGTACAATGCATCTCTGAATTTAACTGTCTAAATAACAGATCCAGCCACTCTTAAATAAATTATGTTAAAATCCATTCTGAAAATGAGATCTGAATAAGATGGCAGGAGATCTGTAGGACTGAAAAGTTACCAATCACCTAAGGATCATGCCCTAAAATCTCACTACTAGCTTAGCATCATAAAATCCTCAATGCTGTTTAAATTGCTGTTGCAATAGTTAGCAGTTGTAGGTAGGTTGCAATCTGAATTTAGTCACCGGCATATTAAACAACTACCAGCGGTGCTCCGAGGTTTTGTGAAACACTTTTAATTTCTTGTATAAACACACGTTAAGAAAACAAAAATAGATGTTGCTGCTTTTTTTTTTTTTAAATGAGAGACTTTCGAACATGAATAGACAGCCACATAATCCGTTTCACTCTGTTACTGTGTTTAGCTGCCTTAAAACAAACACATATCTAATTCGTTTGACAGTTTTAAAAGTGTAACGCCTGACATTATTAGCCCATTTCTAAGGGAATTTCACAGGCTGCTGTGATTTCTGCACTTTGCATTCAGAGTGTTTTAATAAAAAAGCAGCTACCGTAATGCCCAGCTTCCTGCGGAAGAAATACCTCTCCCCCACCCCGTGCCAGAGAGCCACACCAGTTGGAGGGATGAGCCTGATCCTGCAAACCAAGTGAGCAGTCCCCCGCACTGGGAGGGTCCCACGGCCGTGCCGTCCTGCAGCACGCCGCAGCCTCTCGCGGGAGCGAGGTTTTTCCACGCAAAGGCAGAAGTTGGAAGCGTCAGAACCTGAGGAGGTTTCCTGTGTGCAACGGGAGACTGCTCTCACTGACATCTCTCCAGCCGTACGTTAGAAATCAGCCCGGTACTTAGTCTAAGCAGCCTCATGTGTGACTGGACATACACACCTATTTTAAATGAAATTACCACTAAAAAAAAAAAAAGAAAGAAAAAAAAAAAGAAGGAATTACTTTTATCAGTACTGGGTCTGAGTGATAACCTGGGGAGCAGAGAAAACCTGGGGATGCACCAGCACCATCTACTTAATTTAATGAGAAAGAAATAGTAATTTTTTAGCCACGTGTACCTAACTTATATTTTCATTCCTATTAAAAAAAACTTACAGTTTATGCTTTTATGGGCATCCAAATATTCAATTAAAAATGTTGATGTCCTAACTATTTTTAAAATAGCTTTAAAATAAAAGCTTAAAATTCTCTAAGAACTTTTTTTTTTTTTTTAAGAAATTACACAGAGAGACATTTTCTTAACAAATGTGGTTTACATTAGGTCTAATAATTTTTTTTTTTTAGCTAGTTTAATGAAATGTCACCATTAATAAGTTTATGATGTTCCTTATTTGTAATGCAACACATTCTCCCTAGCTAAACTACTAACTCTAAAATGGAAGGGTGTACAAATCATTCCTGCAAAATCCTAAGGAGCTTAACTTTCTAAGAAAAATGTAGAATATATTTTAAATTTTATTTGAAGCCAATCTAAAATTATAACAAAAAAAAAAGGGGGGGGGGGGGGAGATATGATTTTTAAAAGTCTGACAGCACTTCTACAGAAGGATTTGGTTTTGACAAAGATATCTGTAGCAGTAAGTTATATTTTTTACCACTAAAACGGTACAGGACAATTTACAGAGAATACAACATAACTTTTGATTTATAGAAGTCCTTTGATTTTTGTCACAGATTATGTATCCAAATAACTGCATAATAGATGCAGTGCCATGCAGGAATGAAGCAAATATTTTAAACAGAATTGTTGTTATTGACAAGTTACTGAGAGAGTGCAAAATTGTAAGACATTAAAATTTATGACCATGAAATCCGTTTTACAGTACCACTTGTTATATCAAGCCTTAAATCAATACCTGACAAGTCTTTCAGGTAACTGTTATGACGGTGTCATTTTAATATTTTACAAAAGACTCTGAAAAGTAAAGGGAAGTTCCAGTATTTCATCTTTATATGTGATTTTTTAAGGTGTGCAGCACGCAGCACACATTCCTACAATGATTAACTTAACCTGTCCAAGCTCATGGCAAGATTATTTTATTTTTTGCACAAACATCCCTAAAACTGATGACCATTTATGTAGGCAATGCACTCATTTTAAGTCTACAGGTTCTGGAATTGTAAACCATCGTGACGGTGTGTATGTGTGTCTGTGTGGGTTTGTATAGCTGTACACCCCCTCCTCCCCTCCCCCCAATATATATATTAAAAAAAAACCAAAACACCAACAAACTTTACATGTGTTAGATCTCCTAATTTGGCTGTGTTAAATTTGAAAACATTTGATTTGATGTAAACACTCTCACTGATGGAAAAATAGGATGATTTAAAGATGACCAGAAAAGATGACTAAGCTACAATAAGCAACAAAGGTCACAGTAGTAACTAACTAGCTGGTGAATTCTTTGTTGTATTATTTCACTTGTTTTATCCTGAGTGAGCATATTTGATTACATTAAAGTCAGCTCTGCTGTGCTAAATCTGAATACGGGAAAATCTAAGGAAATAAAGTTTTGCTGAATATTTTGGATTTGCATTAGTTTTGAAGGTGGAAAATTTGCCAATAAGTGTGTGTTCTTCAGCTAAGAAAGTATTTGGAAGCCTCAGCTCGTTTTAGTCCTGCTGATTTAAATAATATTGATTCTTTGTGAAGAAGTAGCTGGAAGGGATCTTAAATATTTTAAAACAACAATATTTGTGTGTTTTGAACTTGTTAATAAGGTGACATTTCAGTATTTTACTCTCAGGTTATCAGAGGACTGTCAGTGGCAAATATGATCTGCAGACTTCCACTTTATACAAGGTCATGGACTAAGCTAAGACCCATTTGTAATTTTTTATGATGAATATTAAACAACAAAAAAGTTCCATTTATATAGTTTTGGAATATAAATTTGTTTTGCTTTCAGTTTTGAATTGACATTTTACTTTAACCAAAATAAGCAAGAAAGATTATAAAAACATTAGATAAATGGAAAGCAAAAAAAGAACCAAACCCAAAACAAAACATGGGAAACATTTTGGATCAACCTCAAATATGCATTTCTTTTTTTTTTTTTTTTCAAAAAATACAAAAACTGCTGTTTTGTTTTGACTTACACAGATCTTCCTTTATAAAAAAAAAATTAGTAATTTATGTGTGCTTTTTGACAATCAAATCAGAAAAGTCAGTATTGGCATGTTTCTCATTATGGCTGGACTATCTGTCAGGCTGTCTGCTGGATTTTTGAAATGCGTTGATGAGAGTTGTGGAAGGGCAGGAGGCAAAAAACAGGAACTGTGAGTTCACCTTAATGAAGTCTGTACCTTCTACAGATTATTACTCCAAACAGGGAAAGGCAAGACACCTCCACAGCCATGTTAGAAATTCAATTTATGCCCTGTATTTCCAAATGTGCCTTTTCTATTTGTTTACTCTCTGGATCCTATCTTGATGTCAGACAATTTCCGCCATAAAGTCAGTGGAGTCCAAACCACCATCAGTGTTGTTTATGTTGAGCATTTCTAAGTTTCCTAAATTGGCAGCCTGAGTTAAGTATTTAAATACACATTAAGCGGTCAAAGAGTGCACTCAAAGGTGCTGGGCATCTGCAACTCCATCTTCTGTCAACAGGAGGTTCAGATGCTAATGGTTTTCCATAACAGAAGCCTTTCCTGAAGCTAGGAAATATTGGTGGAGAATAGGTAGCCATCAGCAGGTGCTGTCATTCCAGAGCTCAGGGTTTTTTTCCCCAACTTCAATTGCAGATGAATGAAGACTGGAAGTCCACATGGACATGGATAACGTAGCTGCGAGGAGCTAACTGTTTTGCCTCCAAAACAAGATATTTTTTTTTGCAAATGTTGAAGCTTAACAGACAGGCAGAGTTTGGGTTCGAGAGCATTGATTAATTCTTTATCTATTAACTATTCTTTAACTGTCACACTGAGATCACTTCAAAGAATGCTTCAGATTTAATTTTTTTTGCTTGGGGCTTCAAGATATCATATACTGCTAACTGTAAAAGTTTGCTAGATGGCATTACCAGGACCCATGCCTTTGGTTACAAAACCCTAAGAGATGTATTATTACTGTACACACACACCCTGAATGTTAGTCAGAGCCAAATAATGTACAATTTCTGCCTTGTATGGTAGAATTCTCTTAATGCACGTGTCAAATGGCTGATTTCTATTGCAACCCCACAGTTTCTGGTGGCTTGCACTGTCTCACCAGGATGTCCAAGTGATGTGGTACAGCAGTTACAGGGTAACAGGCTGCATTACAGAACTCGGAAGCAAGAAGCATGCTGCTCTTTGCTGTCTGCCAATACCCATAGGTGTCACCAGCACTTACTGGGAGGGGAGCCAGGAGATGGAAAACAAATAAAAGAAAATAATAAGAAAATAACTTTCCCTCAGAAATTAGCATTTGAGATTTGCTTTTCAACTTCTTCACCTAAAAAAATATTTTTCAGCAACTGCCACAAAAAAAAAAAAGAACCACATATTTTAAGAAGCATTTGTTCACCACTGAGTACAGTATTTCCTCTGCCATGCTCTGTGATGGGAAGAATCACTGCACAGCCTCTACCTCAGCTCCTCTTCAAAACCAGTCACACGCTTCATGTGATGTAGTTTTACAAAGCAGCCTGTGGCTTTTCAGGCAAAATTTCCAGCCCTAATTTTAAAGGTGCTAATAAACATAGAAGAGCATGGTATGGCTAAGTTTTCCAATAAACGACGTGAAATAAAAATCAAGTTATTTGTCTAAGCAACAGTAACTGCAGCAATATATTGAAACTGAATAAGCTATGCATTATTTTGAGACCTCAGCAGAAAGCCATACCAGTGAATCCCATTGAGGCACCTTCTCTTGATTGCCTGCGGAGCCCATCTTCATCTCGGAAATCGATGTAAACAAGGTCTATTGCTTGAAGGCCAAATGCCTTTGCTGTGACTACTATTTTTTGCCTGGCATATAAAATATCATGGGTTTCCTTACTGCTCGTTGCACCTAATGAAATAAATAATGAAAACAAACAAAAGCTGTCAGGAGTGTTTTAAACCTTTCTTTTAAAAATACTGCCCTTGTCACAAGAAGGAAAATTCGAGATTTCATTCAATTAATTTAGAAAGCAAAAGAGGGGTGCAAAGGTATATTGTTAATATGCTACTTTTCTGAGAACAAACAAATCAACAAAACCCCAAAAAAGCGGTTTTAACAACAACAACAACAACAACCAAAAATCTTTAAACACTAGATTATAAAATTCAGATTTTTATTCGATTCAAATAAAATTTTATAAGCCTGAGGTCTGCGAAAGCTTCAGCTGGGAAGAACTTGGGACTAATGTGAAGTAATTATTTAATGATGTTATTTACTGTATATACAGTGAGAAGCATTGCAGCAAGAGAAGGTTTATACAAGTTGATAAACTGGGCACAACTAAATGGTTAAAAAATTCACACTGAGAACAGAATTGCAGTTTCCTGATTCTCGTGGCAAGTGGTGTTCTAGGCTGAATATTCAGGCATTAGTATTTGGGTGAAATAAAATGATGGCAGATGACTTCTGAGAAGAAGCAAAAGTGTTCATGAGACTTCATGTACTCACAAGGCACCAGCTAGGCAATGTGCTCACATGAAGGCTTGTGTTACTTTTCTTTAGGGTCTCTACTTAGAGACAAATTTCCAGTTTGTAAGGAATGTTTTAGTAAAGTAAGGATTATATTTACGTTACAGTACTTTCTTCTAATTTGAATAGTTATAGATCTGTACTTTTAGCTTTAACCTGAATCAGGTTAATAAGAGGCTAAGTGGCCTCCCATTAAAAAAAAAAAAAAAAAAAAAAGTGCAGTAAGTTTTTGATTTTGAGGAAAGTTAATAGTGCTTTCTCATGAATACATTGCTGTATTGACTTGGAATATATTTAAAGTAAATTCATGAAGGCAAAATGTAGCAGGAGAGTATTTGTGCAAGATGGCAAAAACTTAACTGATAATTGTCTGTAAAACAGTGAGGAAAAGACACCAGAATTTCAGGACTTTAAAAGTGGTTCTTAAAAGAATGTGAATATATCTTATGGATATAATATTTTAAAACAATTTTGGTGACTCAACAGGTTTGGAGTTTTGGTTTTTTTTTTCACTAATTTTCGGTGCTGCATGGCAAAAAGCACAAGGAAACGTCAGTGCTTTGTGTGACACAGGGGCCACATTTTAAATTGCCACGGGTACAATGTGCATTGAAAAAAAAGTGAAGAGAAAAGTGAACATGTTAAAATTCAGAATCAAGTGTTGTCATTAGTTACTGCCCTTGGAAAACCAATGGCCATAAATCACGACAGGTTTCTGCCACGCAAGTGCCTTGGGTTAACATTTATATCAAACACACAGGTAACAACCTATGCTGGCACGGAAATCCTCTCCTCCAAAGACAACTGCGTCCAAGTGAAGGCCAACCTGGGATCCTTTTCTCAGTGCTTCTTCACAGACAGCCTTCAAATGAGAACAGAATATTAAGTCCTACAGACATGATGGATGCAGAGAGATTACAGAGGCTATTAAAGCAACTCAGTGCTACCAAAATCCCTCAGCTAAAATTGCTCCTGCTAAGCAAAGTCATTGTAGGTGCTCGGCTATGTAGAGTACTTTAAAATGACTCAGCAAAAGAGAAAATATTATCTTCTCCTAAGCACCTATATGCTTAGGCTGTGTAAATACAGGACACTGTAGCCGACTCCCTACCTTCTGGTTGACATAGTGCCCTGAGTATTACTGTGATCACTGCTTCAGGTATTTATGTAACAATATGAAACAAAACATGTGCCAAACACTGCTTAATTTCAAATGAAAAGTATTCAGTCTGATTAGTTTGACATGTATCTACAAGAAAAACAGAAAGAAAAATCAGAATGTCTTATGCTAAGTAAATAATGTGAGTGGTTTAAATAGGTTGTAGATTCTGTATAGGATATAAGGATTCCTTATAGGATCTCCAGTTTAAAGTCTTGTGCCACATATAACTAAAAACTAGCTAAGGAAGTTAAAAATGCCACAAGTGCTGCAGGAAAGTATTTTTTTAAAAAAAGTATTAAAATAAAAGTGAGGGAAAAAAATGCTATTCTGTGAAGAAGTGCATTTCCAAAACACTACTATTTTATACTGATGTTGGATAATAGTAATATTTTTTTAAGGCTAAGATATGTGGAGAGAAAGACAGGTATAATTACCAGCTCTACTAATGGATGTTCCATGGCAGCTGGTGGGGCAAGAAATTGCTTTAAAGGGCAACTCTCCTGCCAACATCAGGAACTACAATATTAAAAATTCCACTGCAAAATACTGTAGCTGAAGTGTGGTTTAAAATATGATTTAATTCTGTGCATGCACACCAGATCCGAGTGTGTCTATTTGGTTACTGCTTTATTGTGTTCCCAGACACATGAGAGTATGTTGTAAGAGAAATGGCTGTATCAGATGAGGAGGTTGGAAGTACTTCTGGAGGTGCTTCTGATGTGTGCCTACTCAGCTGGTCTGAAGCTTTTCCCTTAGAGCTTGGAAGGGGAACACTGAATTCCTGGTGCATGCATAAGATCTTCTGTTTCATGATGATGCTGCCTTGCCTTTCTGAAAACCCTGGACTTGACAGTAAAGGCTGGGGAGTAATTTATATTAAAATGTACTTAAAAAACAAGATCCAATTTAAAGTTATCTTACAAAAGGAGCACGTTTTTCAGGTATTTCCTATTTTCAAAGTTAATTAAACTTATAATCTTAGCATTAAATACCTGATCAAAAGGATAATGTGAAATTTGGTTGTAAACTATTATAAAGATGCCAGTTTAGCATTAGTGAAATTATGATTAATTTTTTTTTCCTAATTAAATGCTATGCAGAAGTTGCATTCAATAGCTACTAAATAGCCAAGTCTATTGCAACACTGTGAGTATTCCAGATTTTTGGAGAAGAAGCTTGTTTCTGCCCCAAGTGTGTTACGAATGGTAACTGCAACGCAGAGAGGCTTTGTTATTTGTCATGGATGGTCTGGAACTGTTCTGTCACTGAAATATTTTCAAATTGGGCAAGCCTTTGCAATACGAGCAGGAAAGTTCAACATACAAATGTGTTAGGGTTTTTAAATCTCTCTTCCTTGACGAAATTAGGGGCAGCCTGGGGAGTATTCTACTTATCCTAGTTTGCTGAGATGGCAAAATAGGAACACTTCAATACCTGCTTACCTTAAAATTGAGCAAACCCACTGCAGTTTCCACAAAGGGGATAAAATTCATTGGTTCTACAAGTGTTCGGCCTTTTAGGTGATGTAAGAATCTGTCTGAAAACTAAAACTAGACAGTATGAGCTATCACAAAGTTAAAAAAAAAAAAAAGAGAAAAAAAAAGAACAGGCTACACATAACACATCAAATTTTCACCTGGCAGGAACCACATCCCACTCCACCCCCAAAACTTATAACTAAAAAAATTACACCAGCTTTTTCACAAGACCTGTGACCCAAAACTGCAGCATTCCCATACATTTCTAAGTTTAGAGGCTGGTTTGCAGGGGGAAAAAAAAAAAAAAAAAGAAAAAAAAAAAAAAGATGCAGGCTTAGCACCTCTCACCCTGGCTTAGTGAAATGCAAATCCACAGGCACTGGAAAACAATGAAGTGCTGCTGTACCTGAGGTCCGGTTTTGTTTCAGGTCCAGCACTGCCATCACTGGAAGCGCTCCCCAGCCTCCTAAGTGGCATCCGTATTATTCATTACGGCACCGTTACCCTTTTGTTCAATAGGCTTTTCTTCATAATTTTTTAGCTTACCTAGGAAGGCCTTAAAAAGGAAGTTTAATTCTTTGAAGACCAAAGCTTGCCAATTTTTTCCATGAGACCAGTTCACAGCTAGCTCTGAGCTGCCAGTGGGGTAGCCCAAATTCCAAAATCTATCATCTGGAAACATACAAAAGCTCTTGCACAGATTTTTCCCCTTTCAAAAGGGAAAAAAAAAAAAAAAAGGAAAAAAAAAAGGGGGGGAAAAAAACCCCTCAGCCCTATATTGTAAATCTATTATGTCTGTCCAGATTGAGTAATTTGTGCAGAGATAAATATATTTCAGGTATGGCAAAAATGCCTTAGTAAATAAAGACAAAAATAACACATGCATATATTTTAAATTTAAGGAATATTCGACTATTAATGGATATCAAAGGAAAGGGAATTTTAATCATCTCTCCATTCAGTCTCAGTTGGGTAAATCATATCTAAGAGATTTGCATAAATATAAACCATCAAAGACTTTTCATCTTCAAAGGGGGTTTCAAGACCCTATAAGCTTTGTACTGTAATCATCGCAGGTCACAACCCTGCAGGAATAAGGCTGCTATGGCAACATAAAAAACTAATGCTTAAGGCTTAGCATAATATTCTGACTAATAGAAAGGAAACTCATTTTAAAAGCTGGCAGCCTATTTACCAGAAGCTGGATTAGAGGTGTTATTTCCCCTTTTAGCTTCCCTCCACCACCCCTCCCCAAAAGAAGGAAAATCTAATCACCCAGATCTTGAAGGGGAAAAAAAAAAAAAAAAAAAAGCTTTCCAGCAATTTGCAGTAACTTTACAATTAGGCCAAAATAAACCACAGCTTTCTTCGATAAAGAATTCTGCCCTTCCCATCCCTGCTTTGCATCATCACTGTGGCCCTCTCAGTAACTTTTCTTTGGAGAAGAGAATTCCACCCAAAATGTGCAAGGAGGAAAAAAATTAATAATCAATGCAATTCACACATGCAAGTGTACAGTATAGCAGGTACTATAGTGACATAAAGCAGTAAACTTCATCCTGGCAAATGCAGAAAAATGAGGTAATACAATGACATCAGCATCTATTCTTAAAGGGAAAAAAAAAAAAAAGGAAAAAGTGCTACTGTGTTTACATTTTAGGTACAAGTTAAAGCAGCAGAGCTCTTCTTTTGTTTTAAAGTATTTTAAAAGTCACATTCCTATCTTTGTCTTGAAGATAAACAACGGAACACCAACGAAAAAACACATTTAATTTAATATTGTCTCTTTTCCTCTCTCTTTAAAAAAAAATTTGCAATAAACACCAATACAAAAGGTAATGAGTGGAGAAGTTTCAATTTTTTTTTTTTTTTTTTTCCCTCAAATGGAAACGATT
>VWZI01017934.1:146709-158159 GCA_013396835.1 Psilopogon haemacephalus
AAAAAAAAAAGAAGGCGGAGAGAAAAAAAAACAAACCACAAAGCCTGGGGAGGGGATGAAGTAGCAAGGCCTCAGCAATTCTTTCAATTCCAGTGCACACCCAATAGTGTGTCGGGAAGAATGCACACTGGTCGGGATTTGTGGGAGAATTGTCCCACCACAAAGGAGGGAGAGTTACGCTTGTTATAGTCCAATAAGCCATGCCAGTCAAACAAGTACCCACACTAGGGACAAAAGGAAAGCAAGAGATTCTCACACAAAAGAAAACANGGGGGAAATAAACAGCTTCTGGGAGGCAGAAAAATTGTGCTGCAGTGAATTTTTGGGAGGATTGGGCGGGGGGGGGGAAAGGCTGCAGCATTAAGCAAAGCACGCTCTTTGTGTGCAAAGGTTGGGCAAAGTGAAGGGGAAACAGAAAGTGGACCATGAGGCAGAAGTTGTTGTGGCTGGCCTGTTTTCCATGACGGAAATCAAAGTTAGTGAGAGGAAAGGTAGAAGGGGAGGAGGACACAAAGAGCTTCTGCATCCCACCTCCCTGCAACACCTACTTGGCGGCAGCAAGGGCCCTGCCATTTCGGAAGCCTGAATATTCATTACTGACAAGTTACGTCTAACACTTACACGGCTGTAAACCCTGAGAGGTACACTCGGGTTAATTTAATTAAAGGTCGGTGGAAGGGGATGGTGGACCTTCCACCGTGAGCGTCTGAGGCCAAAGGGACAGTGCCACAGAACGGACAGGGCTTGTCACATGCCCAGCATATCTGCTCCATTGTACGCTCACGCCTGATCTCAGTGGTTTGATCAAGGTTAGATGCTGAGATTAAAATAGATCCGAATACATCTGTCTGCCTTTCATCACAGCTTGCCTGCATGCTAGTTGCTGGGCCGGCGGTTTTCAAAAATACAGAAGTGAATAATTAAGCATTATTTCTTTACTGGCATCCTACAGCCACAATGGTATATTCTAAGCGAATATCCCCCTTTCTTGGCGATTTAAACAATCATAGCGTAATTAGGCCTATTTCAAAGTTTTCTTAAGTAATTTGACATGCCAACCTTTTACATTTTAGGTTTTTATTGGCTGAAAAGTCAGTCGTGAAATACAAACACACCTGTCAGCAATTAAAAAGGAAGAAATAGAGAACTGTTCAGGAAATAATATCTGTGCTAATTAAAAACACTAGTTAAAAGCTTCCTGTTTGTTCCTCCAGTTGCCCCAAGGAGTGACCTTCCCCCCAACTAATTTTTTCATATATTGCTAACATGGCTTCCCCATCTCCTGCTTACAATGTATGCAACTAATGCTCATGGACAGAGACAATCAGTTTGCTTGCTAGGAAAGTCAGAGAAGAGAGTCAGATACTTCTATTTCTTTTTTTTTGACAGCAAACTCTGCTTCTTTGTTGACCATGGGAGAAATAAATGCAGTTTTCTTTATAAAAGCAATGCATGCTTTTCATACAGCACATATCATAAACACTTAAATTGATTCATTTTTCAACTGTCTCAGCCAAGCAAGAACACAATGTGATGTTTACAACCTTCCTTATGACTCAGTTACGCATTTCCATGTGTGAACTTGGCCCAACAGCTTCAGTCAAAACCTACTGTGTTGTTGTTACTCACCCATTTTATTTCTTCAACATTTTCAACCTTTGGCAGCATCATGCTTGAAGGAAGGGTCTTGGACTGCAAAAGCACCTCTAGATCTTCTTCTGCAAGACCGCTGGACACAGAGTTTATCCTAACACACTTTTCAGCCTGGCCAAAGTCAAATTCACCGAGGGTTTTCACAATGGTCATTCTTGCTTCTTTCTACAATACGTAATTTCAGAGACAGAAGAAAAGAAAAAGCAAGTGTATTTTCTATTGACATCTGAGTACACGGAGGAAAAAAAAGTTGTTAAAATGACATGAGGAAAAAGTTAGCCAGACAGCATATTGGTGTCCCTAGAACGTCTGTTACTCTTGGACTTTTATTGAAGCAGCCATTACCAGCACCTCACAATTTCACCTTCCTCATTTCTTTATAATTGGTAAATAAAATGCTCGGGTTTTATGTCTTGGTATTTCTACACTACCACTCGTAGAAAACAAGACTTTCATGTCCATTAGCGCTGAACATGTATATCAAAGACAAATCTTTATACTGACTGCAACATGTTGCACTTACAGCCTGCACTCACAAAAATGGCTTATTAAATTAGAATAAAACAAATCCATTTTGCCTGGATGTACATATGCTTCTTTGATTCTGCCATATAAATCTTCCTTTTCTCCGTGTATCCAAAGTTTATTAAAGCCTGTGGCAGAGTTCGTAACTGGTACATGGCAACACCGCCAAAATAACTTGGGAGATTTTTCCTGAACCGTGTAAAAAGCTGTTCTCCTGCTGGCACGAATTGAAGTCTCCAAAGATACATGCTTCCCATGGCCAGTCACTGCTTCTGTGAAGGTAGAATTACAAATCTGTTTAATAGTTGATTTGCAAGAAGAGTACTCATGTGCTTTTTTGAAACGAAACGTGTTTCTTGGCCTGGAGAGGAATACGTGAGGGGAAGGAGGGTGCTGGGCTCCCTGCTCCCTGCCAACTGTGATTTCAACCCCAAATTCCTCCCACTCGCCAACAGCCCCTAACAAATTTGCATTGTCGAAATGCACACTTATCAAAAGTCGTTTCATTTGTGAAGAGTTTTTATGAGGCTAATAAAACTTCCAGGCTCCTGACTCACAGAGGTTCAGGAATGACTTTAACAATATACAGTTGCTGAATGGAGACGCTTTTCAAGCAAATGGGTAAACTCAAGGGGGAAAAAGTAAAAAGAAAATTTAAAATTATCAAAGGTAATATCCAGACTAATACCAATTGGCAAGACAGCACATGACAGTGGATTTAAACCAGACGGCTGCAGATCTCTGCCGGTGAGAGGAGCAGAGGCAGCTTCCCAATGTGGTCTGAGTTAAACAGTGTGAAGGAACAGTAGCTTACAGTTGTCAGGTCTGATCAGAACAGGGTTTCCCAGGCCAGTTTAAGACAGCTCTGCAGTGTACTGATTTACAGGGCTGGGACCCCAGATAATTAGGGTAAGTTTAGAGAAAAAGTAAGTGATGGCCCTAACTGGTTAAGAGGAAGGAATAATGAAGCAGAAAGTTAATGAAATCTGAAGCAAACAGCCTTCGGCTTGGGGCTACTAGAAGGTTGGGAGCATATGCCCGTTAATCGGACAGACGGGAACAAGGCGCACGTGTACGCATCCCTGGGCTGCGATCAAGGGGCACGTTCAGAGGTAATCTCTGGAAAATACGACCCAAAATGTTTGAACTGCCGTGAACGGACTCTGACTGGGGCCGTTAGGAAGGCCACGCACAGACGCATGCAGTTTACTAAAAACAGGTCCAGCTGGAAGGCAGCTCCAGAGCACAGCCATCTGAAATGGTTCTGAATTAGGGAAACCAAACCCTATGATGCCAATATTGGGTAATACAAATCCCCTCCGTTTTCCTTCTCTGACCAGGGGTAATGGGTTTCTGGGGCTGGGCTAAAAGTTTCTGGACGTGATACAGAAGGGTAGCTTAAAAACACACTCCAAACCAATTTGTGCTTTTAATTAAAGTCAGATTATCACCGTTTCAGCACACACTGATCCAATTTGCAAAAGAAAGATCTCCCCAAATTATCCACTAAGGCAGCATCCAATTCCAACTCAAGGCACATCTCTAGCAAACTTACAGCCTAATTCGTTATGATTTTTTCTCAGATTACAATAATGAGCAGTAGACCATCTCATTAGCTATTTTTCTCCTCAGGCTGCAAACTCCCTTCCCCAAAAAGACAGATCGTGTCTTTCTAGGTATATTTCCATACAAAACACATATTAACAGGCTGTTGCTGTTATCAATTTACATAAACTAAATGTGCAGCCCTCTGGTACGTATCCCAAAAATAACTAACAACTTCACTGAATTTATACCAACCAACAAACATAGGGAGGAGGGTTTTTTTTTTTTTTCTCATATTTTAATAGAAAATATGTTGCTATGTTAGTTAACACACCCACGCCATCTGTTGGGTTGAGAATCGATGCATTTTCTCAGAACCACTATGTTTTAGATCTGTCTGCCTGGATACCCCAGGAATGGAAATGTTTCTTTTCCATGATAAAATACTTTTAGTCACTAGAGTTTCCACATCAGGATTCAATTTATGTTTTTAATTGTAGGACAAACTGAGAGAACCTGGTTGCCAAAAGCAGAGCCCATGAAGAGGCTGACTTGGTGCCTACCCTTCCTATAACAGAGAAAATCCCATTGATGTTAGTGGGGTGTATCAGGTCCCCACCCAGGCTTCCAATAAAACATTTCATGGGTAAATAAAACAATGTACTAAAACCTTTGACTTAAATGTGCTTTTTAGAAACATGGAGGAAAGGGGCAGAGGCCTTTCTGCCTTATTACACAGGGAAATGTCGATGCTGTTTTTATTGTAGGATCCACACAAAAGCTGAAATGTGTGGATAAATTACTTCAACATTATAACAGCAGAAAGAAAAGTTGTCCTTGATACAGTAATGTCATTATAGTCACAGATGCAAGAATAAATATGTTTCCCAAACACTATGTAAAGCTCCTGCCAAGAACAGTTAAAAGTAGAATGTTTAAGGAACTACGAAAGAAATTATTTAGTCTTTTCTTCACACCAGAATAACAACATGGGATAATACTCTGTCGTGAATGAATAGCTGATAAAGCAATGAATCTGATTGTTAAGTAGACAATTCCATTCCCAGGTACCTTGGGATGTTGGTATCCCCATTGAGTCCCACCTAGGTTGGGTTCTTTATCAAGCCAAATGAGAGAGAAAGGCAACAGAGAGTTTCATGGTAAACAGTAATATTATTAAAATACGCTAATTTTGCAACTCATGCTGGAAAATCCTCTAGGAAAAAAGTTGGTCAGGGTGGCTACTTTAGCATCCCTTCTGTTTGACTCTAAGCAGGACACAGGAAGATGTTCATTATCACACAGAGCTATGCCAACAGGAGAAGATAAAGGCTGCAGCGACGCAACATCGCTGAGAAATCCACTGCTGCCCAGTCACACAGACAGTGAAATTAAAGATGGGAATACACGTGTTGTCAGCTCGATTGGCACCCATTAAACCTAATAACTAATCATCCTCACAAGTTCCTAGCTCTGAATTATCAAATCTGCAAAGAAAACAACATCCATCCACTTTTACACTCCAGTGGAAGAGGTGGTCCCTCACGGCGGGGCTGCGCAGTCTCGCCATCTGGAGAATAAATCGAGTGTGAAGTACAGTATAGTTTGGGACCAAGCTCCGTGGCGGCAGCCCAGCAGTTAGTTCATTAGTCCCAAACTTGTGGGGATTAGTGCAGTATCAGCTCTACTGTCGGATGGGATCAGGCAGGCAGAGTGCGAGACCGGGGGAAAGAAGGTGGTGGCATAGAGTCACTCAGGCTTAGGTATAAAGCTACACAGTATAAGTGCACTTAAACAGGTGCCTTTGGTAGCAGCATTATCACAGTGTCCTACCAGCTGAATCAGCACCTTTGCTTCTTTCCTTTTCCCCACTCAGCCCCCTTCCTCCCCCACCTTTTTTTCCTTTAAGTAGTATGTCAAGACAGAAATTTCCGCTTCAAAACAGAAGGAATAGTACAGAGCTGGAAGCTCGGCCACCCACTCACCCTGGACATGGTGTTTATACAGCAATAACAAAGCAGAGATGGTCAGATTAATATAATTTTGGGGACTGCAACAGCAGACAGAAAAATTACATTTTATTCTTTCTTTTCAAACTGGTATGATACGCTACAAACCAGTTTTCCAGTACTGATTTCTAGAACTGCCTGATTTTAGGGACAAAAATCTCTGTTTTGCTTTATCTTTCTTGCCTATTCTTATCCCAGGCCTTAATGCAAAGATAGTGGGGACACTCAAAGGTATATTTATGTATAGATTTCATCCTGTTAACATCTTTCGGTAATAATGCTTCATATGGAAATGCAAGTATGCAACGTGCTAAAATGGCAGGCCAGAATCTATCATCCTCATTGCCGTAATAAGTTTGCATGTTTCAATTGGCAGAGGGAAAATTAATTACTATAATCACAATTCAAGTTATTTTTTGTGACAGGTCTGACATGGTAAAAACATACAATTACGTGTTAATGTTACTTCCCTGGAGTGGTTTGTTTACAGGACTTGACATTGCTGAATTTTTTGTCATTTATATTAGTGCATGCTCTGTGAATGTGTCTCTCAAATAAGATTTTGCAGGAGCTCACATATATACCCACAGCACATTTTGGGCAGATTTGAATTCCTGCAGAGGGAAAGCCTGATGTTTTTTTTACATGCTTAATTCTCTGTCAGTGAAGTAATGCCATACAGAATGATAGTTTAGTTTCAAATGCATAGAGACTGGCAAAAGGGAAGACAAATTCCATTTGTTTTTGAGGAAACAAAGAGAGCTGTAATTAGGGAGCAGAGTGCTTCTGAGAACAGGAGGTGCTTGGTGCACAAACCCTGCCTTTTAACTTATATGCATCAGGAACTTGTGAGAATAAATATTTGAAATAGGAAATACCTATTTCTACTTAGTCTTGTTTTGCTGAAAAAATACATCGTTCAACATGCATACATCATAAAGCCTTCAGAAAGTGGCTATTAAATGATTTCTTATAGTTATCTTCCAGCAGATATTCAATGGAGGATTTGTAAAAAAAAAAAAACAAACAACAAAACCAGGAAGTTTAAAAACATATTTTCTTTTGGTTCAACAAGGAATATGCCAACTCCACCATGCAATCCTAAAGGAAAGAAGGGGCAGGAATGGGGAGGAGGATGAGGAGACTTTCCATTGTGTATGTCAGTGTTTCTCCTCTGCAGTTCAGGCATACACATGTTTTGGAACACTGCAAGTCTTGAGTTTTCCACTACTCATTCCCAAAACCTTCTAATTCTTTCTTTCACAATTGTCTACACCAACCTTTTCGCTTTTCTGAAAGAGAGATTGTTCATAACATAATGAGTCATCTAACTCTGTGCATCTCTAGCATCTGCTGCTTTTCTCTCTGCTCTGCTAATTGTCTTTACATGCACTACATGGTCTAGCAACACAAAAATGAAGCAAAATTTGGTGGTCAGCATGATGAATTGAGCTGCGATTTAATTATGGTCTGCTGAGGAATCTTAATGCCTTTGCCCATTTCCCTAGAATTTAATTAAATTAAATTCCCTAGAATTTAAGGTCTAGGAACACATCAGTGTACCAACCACCAATATTTATCCTGTATTTTTAAAGGACAAGATCCCTTAAAGCTGTTCCTGAGTAGCTGGGAGCTGCTTGCTGCCATATGTAAGCTTAGCAAGCTTCTCCCTGCTTCTATCAGTGTGGACAATGGGGATCCTGAAGATACTAGATGGGGTCTATCCAACAGTATCAGAGTTGGGCAATTTCTTTATTTGATTACTGGCCTGTCTTGGGATGCTCTGAAGGTGAGGAACCACAAAACAAGAACCTGAGGTCCACCCAACTAGCAGTCCAGGGCCCTTGTGAATTCCAGTTAAAAAAACTAGCGGTGCTCAGCTACATAAGCACTGCACTTCTGCAGAGCTGGGATATCTGTGGATGTGCACGTTAGTGCAAGAGCAAGACATTTTCACAACTCGTGTTTATGATGTTTTTCCGGCTTGCATATATCTCATATAAGTTTACACAGAGGCCAGTAGGCTGCTAGAATGAACTGGCACATAGAAGTATTCACATAATGTGAAGACTTAGCATAAATACCTCAGCAGCAAAAATAATACAGCATAGTGTGTGTGTGTGTGTGTATGTATGCACACAAACACAGAGACAGGCTTATACCTTCAGACTGTGGGTACAGAAATATTTCAAAAGGTTTTGTAATGACAGTCCTATACACAACAGCTTCAATAAAAGAAAATTTTGTTCATGTACGTAGGCAGCTATTCTTCTGTCTGCCAACTTTTATAAACACTTACAAAAGAGATGTAAACAACCTTTCAATTAAGACAAATCAAGCTAACACTAATTTAAGCTGGCTGCAAGATGCAGCCTCTTTACTTTTTTTTCCCCTGGCTTTCTGAGGATGCTTTTGGTTTTGTGACAGATTAGCATCACAAATGAAAATGCTTTAGAAGCATTAGTGTTAATTAGTCTTCCTGGACAGTCCGAATGAGCTGCTGCATGATGAAATGAGAGCACATGTATCAATAAAGGCTAGGCATTTCTTTCATCCAGCACATGAACACAACCATAGATTACACTTATTTTTAATTTAAAATCTTCTAGTTCAAGGTACATGGCACAATGTAATAAATTATTATGGAAAATGTTTACATTTGGGCATCCATGTAGTACTTTTATAAATGTATCTTTTTATTAATGCTGATAGTAAATTACATTGCTGTCCATCAAAACCACATCTGCTTCAGCAAACTGTCAATCCCCGTCCAGTGGCTGATCTCAGGCATGGTGATTCTGAGATAGGGATCAAACATTTTGAAGATTGGCAAATGGGTATTAATAGAAGTGTTGTTTAATTACTGTCTCGTTTATTTAATAAATTATTTTTGGGGAAAAAACCCAAAACATTAAAGGTAAACATTGAACAATGTGGAATGTTGGAAATAAACCAAAGGAGAGGGAAAAAAACAGTTTATCAGAAAGAAAACAACTGGACAGAGGCTTGTGTCTGCTTGTACTGAAGGAGCCAGCATCTGCCCCAAGCACCTCAGAAGCCCTTAAGAATGAAGAAGACATTAAGAAAAATGAAGTCAGCTGTGCCCTGGTTTCCTTCATCCTTATTTCTGGAAGGAACTTTTCCTATTTTACCTGCAGTCTCAATAAAACTCGAGTGTTTCAAAGAGAAAACTTGAAACAAATGTGCATGTTTTTCAGTATTGTGCAAACACTGATGAACCACAGCTCTTATCTCAGTTTTCATAAACTACTCTATCTGCTTTGGTAAATTAGAAAATTAATATTCTGTAATGTGACCAAAATCCCACAGAATCCTCTAAGCCTCAGTGTTTACAGATCACGTCCACAGTCAAATCACAGTTCTGCAAAAAAAGCTCTCATCTCGTAATTTTTAATTTAGATTTTAAAGTTAAGTGGTGTCACCCTGTAGATGCATGTGTTTACATGCAACAGGTTTAGCATGGGATTTTTGACACTAACCAGTCACTTCAGTGTCTTACACTCAGCAAAGCACCAGACGGATTCTTGCACCATCTAGAAAAGCTCTTCTTCAATCTTTGCATCTCACAGGCATTATTTAAAAGCACAGATTATCTCATGAAGTCCTGCAAGCCCTTCAGAAATCAAGTTGTTAATATCAATTTCTGCTTATACACCCTCTGAGAAAATCTATGTCATCAGATAATTTAGGTCCCAGTTTCACCTGATCTTGGGCTCAAACTGCCCACAAGCCAAAACTTCTCATTTATATCCGGACTTTGCTTTGGGAGAATGAATCATCCATTTCCTCCAAACCGAGACACAGACGTGATTTTAGAGAAACCAGGCATCACATCCAAATAGCAGTATGGGCAGGCAGGACTGCAGGAAATTCATCTGCCTCCATGTTACTGAGTCTTGTGATGGATGCTGCTCCAGCAAGGTACAAACTTCAAGCACTTGCAAATGCCATTTTGCCATGTGCCAGGGTATGCACACACATCCTTATCTAAAAGTTAACCCCCAACTCCCCCTCCTGTTGATGTGACACACTTCTCATATAATTTCAGCTGCTGGAACTGAAGAAAAAACTCAGAAAAACAATCATACTGTAGGTTCACCAAAGCACTACTCTGTGTCATAGGGAGACCCAGAACCATGTGCTATCTGTCTGTTGCTACAGAGGTTTGTCTGTTCTAGAGGTTTGCCTGTATGCAATGTGGACATCAGCCTCTGCCCCTCTAGAAGAGGGCACCAGGGATCTCTCCTTGGATCAGATACATTTAGCATTGTAGGAGTCATCCATAACTTTGGTAATTACTTCCATGGGAGAGCATAATTCTAGATGATGCTTTTAAGTTTAGAAGCTTGAAAGAAGTGGATGCCAGGGGCAGTGAACAGATAGTTCTCCATGGGGATGTTCAACACAGGAAACTTTGATCTAACAAGCTTCACACTAAATTGACAGAATTTTTGCCTTTCTGTAAAGCAAACTGGTTTTATACATGTATTCCTCAGCCAGTGCTTGCCTTAACAAAGACCCACCTGACTGCTGAATTTTGCCAGAAATCATTTGCCTTTATGAGAAAGGCTTCACTCTGATAGAGATCTCACTCAGATAGGTGACTGTGGTGAGTCAAGGAACCCAAACATCCCACTCCACCACAACTGTAGGTTTTAGCATCTCATGAAGGCAACATTTTCTCAGATACTCCTAATGATGTGATGAAGCCCATTAGAGCTAGCTGTGAATTCTTGGCAAAGTCCTTGAAAGATGGGCAGCAGTACAAAAGTAACTGCAGCCTTTTCTTTCCACCCCCGTCCCCAAAGTGGGAGAGGGGAAAAAGCACCAGAACACCATGTCCCACATGTCCCTGCATGAGCAGTGACTAGCTGAGGCAGAGATTGAGCCCTCATATAAAATAAGATTAACTCCATGACTAATCTATTCATGGCAAGGAGTAAGGACCTTTTAGAAATTACTTCGTTTTCTGTGGTCTAAACCAAACCTCACAATAGGAATTTTCCCTGCCAAGACCTACTATCACCATTAAAGGAACAGAGATTTCTCTCAATTTTGAAAGTGGGACCAGAGGAGGTGGTTATTTTGTAGGTAAAATGTTCCCTGTGCATATTCTATAATTGTAGTATGGTTTTGGTACATCACTGATACACATTTTGTACTGCTACAATGCAATACACATCTTTATAGACATGTGACGAGAAATCTTAATTGTTTGGTTTTGTTCTTCAAAACCATTTTAAGTTCCTGATCAATCAGATATTCCTGATTGCAGTGGAACAAATTACTGGAACTTGTGGTATTTCTTTTCCTAAGATTTCTTCAACTGTATTTTTTTTTCCCTGATCAAATCAATAATTGTTTTAAATGCTAAGCTAGCTGAGACAGTACTCCTTAGTGTGGCTGCTGGAATATCTGTTAATTTTAAAATAAGGTTGGTGAGTGTTCCCCAAGAAAAAATTAACATATGTTTATTTCTGCAAAATCTAAGCAGTTCCTACCCTCTTCTGTTTATTCCCACTCTGTACCCCACATTTTTCCCACGCATGCATTTCCAATGCAACTATATCTCAAGCCATGATAGAAAGTGAATCACTGACAAAATCGTATTAGGAAAAACTCAGGCTTATTTTAATTCTGAGTGGGAGACCAGGTTTGGGTTGGGTTGTTGTTGGTTTGGGTTTTTTTCTTTTTTTT
>VWZI01017934.1:158168-172383 GCA_013396835.1 Psilopogon haemacephalus
GTCAGGTTTTTTTGGTGAATTGCAAAGGAGGACAATGAACAGCTAGGAAGAGTAGCATGAAAAGAGAGACTTCTTGTGCTGCTTTTGGATGGCTTCACCCATGCTTTTGTCACCTATGCTTAGATCTGTCCAAATTAAAACTGGACACTGATTTAATCCACTTCAAGCAGTCTGACAGGCTTTGACTTAAAATTCTGCCTTATCAGGTATTTCCTCTCACATTTTTGACAATGATTCTACCAAATGAATTGTCAGTAGAAGACTACTAAGATGGATTTGGCTTTGAACCATTTCTTAACACATAAAATAAATGCTGGGGCCAGCCTGGACCTTGCCTTTGTACCAGTTTAACTACTTTGAATTCAGTTGATGCCAATAACACGAGGTAGATGCAAAACTTCATCACGCATCTGTTATCCAAAATGCTGCTAACAGTATAATTTATTTTCCTGTGTAAATGAATTTCACAGACAATCAGGATTTTACAACAATATAAATGCATTCATACAGTACTGCTGCTTCATTTTATTATATTAATTTTAAAACAACACTGATAAAATTAAACTCTGTATTTACAAGTCTGACAGACATTAAATTACCTTTTTTATCTTTTTCTCCTCAAGTTTATCCGCAACTTTCTTTATTTTTCTATAGCAGTCTGGACTAAATATGAACTTAGCATAGCATAACATAGCATAGAATTCAACTTTTTTTGCTTTTGACTTCATAGGTATCTCTTTCTTGATCTAAATAAAGTGCTACTAAACAAGATTAATAAAAACATCCTACGTACCTAACAAACACTTTTTAATGAAACTGTTATGCTTTACTTGTTAAACCTGTTTAAGCTGTTTGATTGCCCCAGTTATAATTGAGAACAGAAGGTAGTTTTCCCCCCAAAGTGCTCAGAGATACCTTCTCAAGCCAGAATCCCCACTTCCATCACCTGCATCAGGTGTAGGTTAAGCCTAGTGGGACTCAGGTGATGCTCCCCTCCCTTTCTTTGGCAGCGGCTGCTTCCTCTTCTGCCAGGATGCCACCGAGAATTGTGTCCATCTGGCAGCAGCCCCTGCAACCTCTGGAAGCTCTCTGGCTCCATCTTCTCATTCCATCTGGGCACTGAGGCACCGTCCCAACCACTGTGTTTGTGGCACCTGGGCTAGTATGTGGTAATGCTGCTGGATACAGCAGGTCATTCAGGTCTTTTTTTCAGTCAAGGTGTCTTTGCTTTTGCTTGGGCTGGGGCCGTGGCTGGTACAGTCCAAGGTAGTCCTCATACTGCTTGTCAAGTGTTTGATCTAGATCTAGAGAACTTAGCTTATTTTCTGAGAGCATTCTCTTTCAAATGATTTACAAGGTTTGTAAGTCCTCTGCTATTTTTCAGAAGTCTTTGAGTATACAGAAACTGTCAGGTTATTTTAAAATTTATTTAAAAAAAAATGTTAAGGTCCATGAAAAAAACCCACAATAGGTATTCAGCACTCCAGTTTATTTATTTGTTTTTTTAGAAATTCCTATATCCCTACATGCTCTCAGCATCACCTTTTCCAATATGATTCTCATTCCCAACTCCGTGATTTGATCTTTGCTTTAAGATAATTTTTCATCTGTTGCTTATTTGGCTTTATTTCTTCTTGACCAGGTTTCACAGCTTCAGATTCTGTGTTGGCAGTTTCTTGGCCAGTATTTCCTTCCTGTTGACCAGATATAATTTCTGCCAGTATGGATGCTAAGTCCTTTACTGCTGGCCAAGCAAGAATCAATCATGCTGAATCTTACTAATATAAACCTACACTTAACAAATATGTAATGCTCTTGGGAATTATCATGCACCCTAATGTAAGCTTTGTCACATTTTATGAATGTCAATGAATATTAATTAGTTATTCTAGCCCACTTACATGCATGTTTGTAAATAGATGGCTATCAGGATAATTAAAACAGCGAGATAAGAGTAGCAAAATGGCTTCAGTCTAACAGCTATATAAATATATATGTATTTAAGAACACTGCTTCTGTCTGTGTTTCTCAGGACAGGTGGCTGTTTGACTCCATACGCATGTGGACCTACTTTCTGTCTATTCTAGTTTCACATCTATATTGCAGAATCGCTGTAGAGCCACAGGCAGGTTGAACTCCATTGTCCTCTAGACCATTCAGGCTTAGCACAAATGCATGATCTAGCGATGAGAGCTTTCACTCAGCCAATTCTGTGTGCCCAGAAGTTCAGATCAGCTTTTTCATCCTGAACAATGGGAAAGCAAGGGGGATAGCCTAATATTTTATCCTCTGTTTTGCCTACGTAGTCTTTGTCCACCAGCATTTTGCAGCATTAAAGGTGAACCGCTTGCATCTAACAGCTTTCAAAAAGCCTTCCTCCTGTAGACGAGGCAACGATGAGTTAGAGTCGCTGTTTGCTGTTATCCCTATCTGTTCTCAAATGAAAATGCCTTTTCTGTCATCCGTATAACTCATTCTGCTCCTTCTGTGTCTTCCCATGTCATGGTATGCTCTCTGGGTTGGATACAAGACAAAATTCAGAAAATTTAGTTTGCTGTCCTGCCTCCCAAGGATCACCCCCTCCTTTTATGCTTTGCTTGTACTTTTTCACTGCTCCTAGTCAAACAAGTTATTGAAATGTTTTTGTTTGTTTTTTGCTGTTTCCCTCCCTCGCCTTCAGTCGATGTTTGTAAAGCATTTAACACTACACCAGGCGGGTTAATTTGCTGCACTGGTAAAACAGGCTATTTGGAGTGTCTTGCAACACTGACATGTTTTCAGCTTGAAAATCAGATGTCTCCATCCCAAAGGAAAGAATTCTTGCCAAAGCTTTGTTTATATCGATGCCAGGTGCAATCTGGCCCAACAGTGGTAATGACATACGAACACTAAACAGTTTGTAAAAGCCATGCTTCAAAATGAAATCTGAATCCTGTATATAAAGACCCAGGTAAGACTCTTACTAGAAATTTGCCTGGTGTAGGAAAGTATTTCTTCGTAGAAACATTAATTTGGCTTCTGGGCTCCCTTCAGTGTTATTAGCAGCTTCTGATTTCAATCTTTTCATTACGGATTGTTTTTCTTCTGCTTCTGGGAGAGTTTTCCAAGCCACAGGTTTATTGTGTAGAAATATTTTAACAAAAATTACAGTAATTACTGTATTTAATACTTTATTTTGTACAGGACTCTTGCACATACGATTAACAAAAGAAACCTTCCCTCTTTTTGCCTCACTGAGAGCGACCTTGATTTGGTGAAAATCAGAAATACTGCAATGCAAAGTATACTGCAGCAGCTCTTGAAAGGGAATTGCCAGAAATGCATCACATCCTCTTCTTAGACAAGTTCAAAATAGGCTTTGATCACTAAAACAATTAAAAAAAAAAATTAAAAAATTACTGCTGTCTAGATAGAGGGACAAAAAATTTTAAACCTACATGAGAGACCTGAACCTTAGATAACGTAACTCCCTGCCCTTAACGAAACCCTCTGGTAGCTTAAACTTGCATATATGTTTCCGAGCTCTGTCATGACAGTCATGTGCTCAGCATCACTTTGCAAACATGGTCAGATAAAGCTGTGGGAAACAACAGTGAGGTGACACACTGAGGGTTTTTTTTTAAAAATGTGCCCTGATTTTGCTTGCAAATCTGTATGAAACTGACACTCCCAGTAAATCAACAGCCACTTATATGATCTAGCCTTTAAAAATCAATGCTATTTATACAGCGGTCAGGTTCTTCCCTCTTCGGAGGGGCAACACCAAAACTGAACACCCACTGCTGCAGTTGAGTATGTGTACTGCAGTGAGGAAGGTGCTCGGTGTGATCTGCATCATACAGGTGTACAGCAAATAATTTCCCCGTAGAGTAAACCAAGGAAAAGCCATGAGAACAACAGCACTAAGAGACTATTTGACAAAAAAGCTATTCACGTGCAGAAGCCATTACCTCACCACGTACCTAAAGCGGGAGCCCATGGCTGTGGGTTTTGTCTTAAAGAGAACTCAAGAGGGAAATTTTCAGGATGCTTTTCCCCTGTGTTTGAAGTAAAGTCGTGAGATCAGTATGCCTTTAAAATGAGAAATAAACCACTTAATACTTTAACTCAAACCAGAAATCATGATTCTTGAATCAGTGCCTCAGCAGAAAAGGAAAGACTCAGATTTGCAGATGGCGAGTCACTTGCTGCAAGCTGAAAGGGTCTATACTATAATGGCAAAAAATATGACTATATACACTTTCTTCCTCTGTCCATCTGCCACTGTTACAGTCTAGTGTGGGGGTGATTTTGTTTAATTTTGGACTGTTTGCAGGCTGATTTCTCATTTCTGTGATCATTAGGTTTGTCACAAAAAGAGTAAAGTTTTTTGTTTTGGTTTGGTTTTTTTTCCTTAAGAAAAAAAAAACCACAACAAAACAATTGCTGCCTCAGTGCCATGTGACTTAAATAAGTGAAATCATTGCAATAGACGCCTACTGAAGAATCGACATACATCTGCTGCTGGTCTGCATGGTTATCTCTTCCACTGACGACTGTGTCTGTACATCCATACATGGGGGAGTTAGGAATCTTTACAAAGCCTGTAACTGTTTTCCTGAAATGGAAGATGCAGAGCACTGGCAATGACCAAACAGACCAAGAATAAAAGAAGGGATATTAATAATAGAAAATGAGTAATGCAAATGGGTATTTAATTTATTAATATTTAAAGTCCGTATGATGAGTCATCTTGTTTTACTCACTTATTATTCACCTTTATCCTGTGAAATTATACATTAGCTTGCCACAGTTTCCCCTGCATTACTTTGTAAGAAAAAACGTCAGTGAACAGATGTATGTATGCATGTGACACAGGAAATCTGTGAGGAACCATGACTGCAAATGTTACAGCATTTACCTTTCCCCTTGTTCAAGATCTGACTAGAACAGAACATGTAGATGGATTTTTTAATCTTTTTTTCAGAAACTCATCTTTCGAGGGACCACTTGGTAGATCTGCCTCCCACAGCAGTGATCCTCACTGACAAATCCCCTGGCCCAGGCCAGTCTCCTGTGCTATCATCATGCTTCTGGGCTCCCAGCAGTACTGATGCATCAAGAAGCTGTCCCCACTGCTCTGTAGAGTCACTCCTGAGTACACCCTGCTCCACAGAAGGCAAACTGGTGGCTGCAGGGAATAGAAGCAGCTGGCTAAAGCTGCCAGCTCCGCCAGGCTAATGGCAAAGGAATTACATAAAATAATGGAAACTGTCTCCTTAACATGTTATGTGTTTAAAAAGGTCTGTGATTTAAAGGATGCATACAGCGGTTTAGGGCTGAAAAAGTAGTATCTGAATGCAGATGTTTAAAAGATTCACTTTAAACAGCTTATTCTGTGAAAATCAAAGAACATCACACTAACATTATCAAGTAACATTGACACCCCTCTCTTTTGTACTGTGGAAGGACTGCTAGTGAGCAAGATGGAAACTAAAGGCCTTTGGGAACATAAAGATTTTTGATCTGTGTTTTGTGCAAAGTGGAAGCAAACAAGCCAGACACCGATAAGGTTTCACTCTGTCTTGAGTTCCACCAAGTGAAGGGAGGAAGACAAGTCTGGCCCATTGCTTGGCAGCACCTCGCAAAGTATACAGCTTGGTATAAGTCGTATGGCCAGACTAAATACCAACAAAATCTAGTTACCTTATGGATGGCCCACCTGATATCTTTGGGATTGGTTTTTTTTTTTTGCTAGCCCTTTAAAATTTAAAAGGACTTTGCATTTTGTTATAGCTTGCATTCAGTATTTTCCCTCCATCAAAATGGTAATGATGTAATAGGGCATACATCTTGTTCTAAACTCACTGAAAATGGCATTAAAGAGCACTGAAAAGCGTTATTTGCTGCGACTCTGAAAAAAATATTAACAAGAACAAAATGAATAGGCAGGAGACATTTTGTTGCATGGTTTTGAAATTTGTCTGAAGCTAATAGAAAAAAAAAAATTTAGCATCTTTGTCACTTCTTCCATGTCAAGTGCAAACAAACTGCTGCGATTCTGATGAGGGGGCTTTTCATGTTCACTTCTACCAGTAGTAACCCAAGACACAGAGAGGGGTGAAGAACAAGGGTCATATTTATAATCTGGAATGCTACAAAACGTATCTCTTCGAGTTTTCAGCTGAACTGAGATATTTATCTTAACAAGATCTAATTAGACCTAATTTCCATAGCATATCAATTATTTTCCTCATTAGAGTAGCTAATGCCATGTTCAGATATCATGGCAATCAAGCTTGTGAGTTCTGGAAAAACTGGTTAGAAGGCTTAGTATTAAGAGTGTTTCCAACTGTGAAATTTATCCTTCCGAGCAATGCCTCCCAGTTTACTCACTTTGTTCCAGGATTCTCTGCAGCATATGGCCACTGGAACCCATTAAATAACACCAAGTAAGACAAAGTCAGCGATGAGTCAAAAATAGCTGCACTAGTGAATCGCCTTTCAAAATTCTGTCTCTAACAAGAAAAAATAATGAAGAATAAGACATGCAATTAGAAGAAATTAAGGTCAATTTTCAAGCCGGGTTGCCTACGTAGTGGTTTCAAAATCCGTGCTAGGCACCTCAAATAAAAGCAGCCTGATTGAACACCTGCAGCTCTTGGCAATGCCCTCGCACATATAAGGCAGCCAGGCAATTCGTGTCCACAAAGTCTTTACCTCTCAGTTTTATTTTCCCCATTACCTAAAACTCCTTAAGCTCCAGGTCCTAATTGCTAGGTTTGCCATGTTTCTTTCTTCTCCTAAGGAAGATACCCAGTGTTTCCAGTGTGTGGCCATATGTGTGCCATATACTTGTTGGACAAGTCCCATTTGCTCAGTGTGAGAGTGACAGCACTTTTATTTTAGTACAGGAGGCATGTAACAATGTATTTGGCAAAATACATTGTCACAATACATTTGGATTCTTTGCATCCAGTCGGGGTCATCTAAAAGATAGGTATCTCCTCCCTGTTTTTTTTCCCCCGAGTTTTTTTTCCCTATCAGTAGTGAGAGCTCAGTATATCTGGAAGCAGATTTATCTCCTCCAACACTAGCTGCCTAAGGCAGAGAGATTTTTTTTCCTTAGAGGCACCCAGCTGCTTCAGCTGACTATGCAGGGAGCCTTGGCAGCTAGTTGAGATGAAGCACCTTCTTCCTTAGAGACCTATAAAAGGCAAGATATGTCTCATCTCAGTGTTTTCAGGACTGGTGGCTCCTATTCCAGGTGAAACCTACAGTGTTTTGCTAATATGAAAGATCTACCTGTAGACTTTGTTACTTTAAGAGTATCATGCACACAGTGGATCTTCCGGGTAAGCCCAGTGTATGGTTATACTGACACATTGCAAGGCTGAGAGCAGTGAGATGCATTCTTGCACAGCTATACCTTAGCCAAACACAAGCCAACATTTATTTCCTCTCATTTATAATACATTGAGTGCTCTGAACGTGTGCATCTCAGATGAGGCAAAGGAAACATGGGAGTTTCAGAATAAACTGAGTTCTGCATTTGATGTATTTCAAAGCTCTGTAATTATTATTACATTACAGAAGTAAGAGTTATGTAATTATTACTTTTGTATCCATCTCCATTCATTTGCAAGTAAAAAGATGCTTCCTTCATCTGGCCATTCAGATCGTATATTCAAACAAAATATCTGAGGAAATAAACAACTATGCTCTTCTGACCTGTGGTATGAACAACAAAAAGTTCACTAAAGTCCACAGACTGGACACGCTGTGTCTGTCCCCTTATACCCAGGCATGTCTATGGATTTAATGGGCACATTCAGGTAGAATGCAGCTCGGCACCCAGCCACATAACTCCTAATTGATTTAAAATTATATGGATGGCAACGGTGCCAAAAGACAATTTAGTTTGCACTCTTTCATACTGAGCTGAAGTTGTTTGGTTTTCTTAAAAGAAATAAAACTGATAATTGTCACTACAGTAAGTAAATATGTCTGAATACACGCAGAAAGCAGATCTATTGGGTAAGAAGGTTACAGAATCTCATTTTGTGGTCCATCTGCTCCCTCTTTGCTTCCCAAGCCAACAGACACTAATCTGGGATGAAGAAACTGACAGGACGTGGGGGAGGAGTGGATGGTCATGATTTTGACTCATTTCAGCTTTTTGATATACGTGCTCATGCCATTGTGATATAATAGAAGGAAAACAATGCAGTGGAGTCAAGAGGACAATTCAGACAACTTTGTAGCTTTTAACTGTTCAAGATTTTCTCATAGTTTCAGTGCAATTTATATATTTTACCTCTGAGGATGGAATGCTCAAAATTAATGTTCAGGAGGAAAAAGATGTATTGCTGGAAAATAAGCAGATCACAAATGGAAATAAACAGTGAAATAATCAGACAGAGCTAAGAAAAGGGTATTTCTGATAGATTTTTTTTTTCAATTGCATCTGCACTGATGGTCTTGAAGTAAAAGTGAACATCACCACAACAAAAATTTTCTAGCAATCCCAACATGAAAGAAAAATAAAAATCAAAAGCTGTGCAAGAAGAAGAGAAATAAATACAGAAGAGCTAAAGATGAAATTAAATTCAAAGCCATGGGCAATCAGTGAGAAAGACAAAGCTGAAGTGGCAGTGTGGCTAACCAGGGACAGCAAATGTGCTGTGTGACTGTGTAGTAGGGAAGAAACCAGCCAATGGAGAGGTATTGTGTCACCTCCATCTCTGTGCAGCTCAGCAACGACAGGACTGCCAGTCTTCATTTCCAACTCAGGGCACTTTGTCATCGAAAGACCATAATAAACAGATACCAGTTTGTATAAAAGTAGTAAAAAGAACAAGGTAAAATTAAAAAAAAGGAGAGAGCTAAATAAGCATTGTTTTTCTTAATTGTAATTAAGACACGTGGAATGTACAAATACGCATGTTAACACTTCTCTGAAAGTGGTAAGTTTTTGAATGCACTAAAAGAAGCACCAGCAGCATTTTGGATAAATACCATGAAGAAGTTATTTTTTTTTAAGAAAACTGTTGTCAATGGGAAAGTGTATCTCATGGTTAGAGCACCTAACTGAAGACCTTAAAACCATTTTGATCACATGATGCAAAGCAAAGACACAATATAAGGTCCCTCTGCCAGGTGAAGGCTGTTCATGCTTTCTGGAAAGGTAGCTTTAGCCCAAATAAGAGGCTGTGGACATGCATAAAAGTGACTGGATTTCCCTCAGCTAACCATGGACTTTTCACAGTCCCTTATTATCCTCTTTCCACTCCCAGCCCTCCAAAGCTACCTGATTGTCCTTCAGATGTGGCTGCTCTCTCTTATGTACACAGCCATGACGATTCATAAGGAAGTTTAACTTTCTCCTTCCCTTACCCACTACAAAACATCTGAACTGACTCAATTGCTCCCAAGACAACCACAAGTTAATCACACCAAGCAGTATCACAGTGCTGCCAATCATCACTGCCAGTGCTGAGCCGGTGGCTCCAGCCAAACATAATGGAGGAGGCTGAGTGCTGATAATGGTATTCTAACGGAACATCAGCATTTGGTCTGGGGACTGGGTTGTGAAGGCAACAGAAACGTGGGAGCAAACAGGGAGCTCAGGACATTGCTATGTATGTGCCATGTGGATACTTTAGGACACTGGAACAGTAGATAGTCAAGGGAAAGCTCTGAGCTAAACCTATGAAATGGTTAAGGCTGATGACAGAAATTCAAGTTTGCCTGCATCCAAACAAGGACACAGCAAAACTGCAAATGCAATAGGAGATTCCCTGGAGAAACAGACATCCTTTGACTGAGGACATCTCACTTCTTTCCAGATGAGGTTAACGACCACACCATAGATGGAGAAGAGATGACCAGAGGGAATCTTTTTGAAGTGTTGGTTTCCTGAGATATCCTGAAATTGACTTGATTTCCATGACCCTCAGTGTGAAAGCAATGTTTGGCAGACCTTTGTTTCATGTCTTTTCTGGGCATGCTGAGAAGTACTGGATGAAAGGTAACTTTATACAGCTCTGTTCTCTCATACATACATACAGATACCTACGTAGCTGTCTCAGCCTTGCATACTCCCAAATGGCCTGGGCATGGGGTCTAAACTTCCCAAGGTTTAAGGCCTTTCTCCTTAGGGGTTTTCCCTCCCTAGGATTAGTGGTCATGAATCACGTGACCATTCTCTGAACTTCATCTAATGCATTGGGATTTATAAAAATGAAACCCGAACCCGAGAAAACAAAAGAGATTCTCCGCACAAGCTTTTCCAGAGACACCTGCGCATATCTTCGCTCTTACAGTTCAATGCACTACAAGCACAGTATGCAACCACAGAATAGGAGTATCTTTGGCATGAGCAAAGATGTGCACTCATCAGCCTAGAACAGTGTGGATCCAAGTCACATCCTCCAATCTGCGCAGTGCCTTCAAATCATTACAGTGATCACCAAAAATTCAGTCTAAGCCTCCTCTCCTCACTTTCTTATATTTTAGAAAATGGTCTCAATCCACTTCTACCAAAGCAGTCAAAAATTCTCTGTCCCCAGGAGTATGTAGAAAATTTCTCCTTCTACCTACACTGGATTAGGGACCCCTGGAACAAGAAGCAACATCTTTGTGTTTAATAGTCCTTGACTGAACTCTTTCACAAATAAGCTCTTTTGTCTTTTGGACTGATGTTCATTTCCACACTATGGAGGGAAATTAGCCTAACTATTCATTGTGTGAAACAGAGCTGCTTTTCCATTTGCTTAGAATTTGCCACTTGATAATTTTTTTGTTTGAAGCATCTTGGCATCTGCAGCCAAAGCCAGACAACTCAAGGACACAGCTGGTCCTACAGGCTCTAGAGAAAGCCTGGGAACAAAACCAGGGCTGCAGTGATGAGAGAAGACTCAACACAGTGAATGTGCAAAATCAGACTTGGCAGAGAAAGCCACCATGACAGTGGAGCACAGCCAGGCTTCAGTGGGTGCCTCGGTGGAAAACGTAAAGACTTTTGCCTGGAACATGATTAGCAGAGGTCAGCTAATGAATAAGACAGGAATGACGCTTTTGCCTCCTCAAAATCTCATGCCCAGCTTTCAGATCCCGTATCCTGATGCAGCTGGAAAGCCCAATATCAGCAAAGAATGCTCTGACAATCCTTGTATTCATCACCTGCAGGAAGCAAAGTCCAAGACCTTTGCTGGCTTTCACTCTTTAGCTCTGAATAATTTGGTAATGTAGCAGAGTAAGCTGAGCAATCACCATCTTCCAGTTGTCCACGACAGTGGTTTTGTTTCCTCTTTGCAAGGGAGGCTCATCAGGTATGAACATGATGCTTCTCATCCTGCAGCTCTTGCTCTGCTGCTGAGATCTCACTGTACTGCACAACCTCCTGTTCTTGCCCTAATCCTGCAGGACAGACACTAAAGCACTCTGTATGCCCAGCTCCACCTGCAGCCTCATCCTGTGCCTGCCTGGTCTGGAAGGCACAGAAAATGGTACTTGAGGCTGAGGAATCCATGCACCGTCCTGCTCCCATTTGTAGGGTCTTTGCTGCCTCCTGGCATGCGCTTCTGAGACTTGTGAGATGCCGAAAGGCAAATAGCAGAGTTCATCTGGCAGAGTATCTGATGAGGTGGCCAGGGCTCCCCACTGCAAGGAGTGGGAAAGCCAAACACAATGGGACAGGGAATGCTGTGCACCAGATTCATGTCCTACACTGGCAAAACCACTGTCTTGCACACCATGCCCTGCTCAGCAAAGGTGCCTGCTATGTAGCCACATCCACCGAGTCAGCAGTGCATCAGATCCTCCAATGCCAGCCTGAGACTGATTGCTTTGGGAAGGCATTTGCTATGAGAATGGTGAAACCTGACAGGTGGCATGCAGATGGAAAGGGAGTATTGCAGTGCTTATAGAGACTTAAAGACTAAACAAAGCCAAAAGCTCCGGGGGAAAAAAACAACCCACCTATTTTTCTGCACCTTCATGATGTGACCCACCTTTTGATACATCCAAGCATTAGAACTATTAAATAATTTGTCTTAACTTGTGGCTTTTCCTTTTCTTTTACCTTCATACAGCCACTACTGTGTATCTTGGTTCAAGCCCAGGCATCTATCCTGAAAATGGTGTGTGACTTCTAAAATCCAGGCAAGGAAGGATTTGCTGCTTGTGATAAATTACCAGGTAGAGTAACTGCTCAAAAAGGAAGCAATCCCAGCCAAATAGCATAGGTGGGGAGGTTAAAGGAGCTAAGTAATCCGTTTCAACTGGGCAGACATAGAAGGAACTGCTGCCAAGCATACATTTAAAAGAAACTACTTGTTGTTGTAAAATGCACTCTGAATGCAACTCTAAACACAAGTAACATGAAAATATTGAAGTTCAGATGAATGAAGTAAAATCAATGGCAATTTTGATTGCTGCATTAAAAAATGCCCTTAAATTCCGCCCCCCCCCCTTTCTTTTTCTCAGATAGATCAATATAAACAAGCTACAAAGGAGAACCCAAATAACCCTATAGGCTTGAGGTGCAGTATCTTTAGCAACAGCCTAATTCAAGAGATCTCAGTGGAGCTTTACACAAGCGTCAGAGAAGAAACGCAGCCCCCTTGGTTCCAGTGCCAACAGTGGTTAGTGCTGTCCTCCGCTCAGCACTGGACTCCCACCCTTTCTATCAAAATAATGTTTGCTTACTAATGGCTTTTCCCCAAAAGGTGTAAATGGACCCTTGTTTGAGGCTGTCACAGATTTGGCTTTATTCTTTTATCTTCAGTAATCTGGATATTTTTTCTCCCTGCAGATAGTTTCTATGTTTCACTCGCTGCTATTTGCTAGAGAAAGTCTCTTGGGCTTTTTGCCCTTTGTATTTCCTCTCTTCTTTCATGTGGAGAAGACTGCCAATGTGGGATTTGCAAACTGCTGCCAATATGGGATTTGTGCTGCTGCGGCTGCCAATCTTTAATTTAGCATATGTATAAAGCTAATTTTTGGACACGATGCTAGTGCCTGGCATCTCTGCAGGAGTCAGCCAGGTTGTAATGTTTGTATTGTACTGCACTATAAAAAACAATAAAAAGAAAATATAAAAGAAAAAGCTTTTTATCTCTAGTTTTATAGCTACAGATATGGTCTAAATACTTGCATTCTGCCTCTGCATCTAAAATTCACTTCCTGCTTTCTGTGCCATAGCCCTTTCTTTCAGATTTGCAGTTTGTGGTGCCTGCAGTAGGAGCCAATGATAGACTCCTGCTCCCTACTGAGCATATCTCTGTATTAAAATGCATAAATGCAACTCTTTAGCAGAATAAAAAAGACTAGTTTCCCTTTAATTATATTTAAACTATGCAGACACATGCACCAAGCAACACTTTCTGCTTTTAAAAAATATTTTAAAACAGAGAGTCAGAGGGAAAAAAAATTCTAATAATTTAGGAAACATCTTTCTTACAGAAAACATAAGCTTGACTACCCCTCTTTGGCAAGGACATCTGCTGTTTGGGAGGAGGTTTCTGCAGTCAGTCCTCTAAAATATGGCAGTGCCATTCAGGACCCTGTGCAGGAGTGGGAACAAGCTGAGCTCCAGCTCCACGAGATCCCCCTGTACAGAGGATCTTACACAGCCCTGAGGAGCTCCTCAGCTGTGCCCCAGGAGCAGGCAAAAAGGAAAGCCTCTAGGGAAGCTGAGGCTTTAGGGCAGGCAGAAGAGAGCAACATCATGCTGCCCTGTGATGTTTGCTGTAGCAGGACAAAGGCTATAGCGAAGTTCAGCTCCCAGGGTTCAAATCCATTGACAGATTTATCAATGGATTTATAGGAAGAGCTTCCAGTGACAGTTCGCACTTTTATTCCTATTGGAAGTGACTTACTAAATCTTTATCTAAACCTATTTCAGCCCTTGTACTTGAGGGGTAGATATTCACCAGAAGTAGCACAGGCATGAAGGAATGGATTCCAGAGAATGGATTGGGGTTTGGAAAAGCATGGCAAACTATGACTGCAAAAAAACAAGCTAATGATAGGGCCCACTGAATGCATCCAATTTAAGCCCCTTTCCCCAAATGCAGAAGGAAAAAAAAAATAATTGGACAAATCTAGAGAAATACAAGGGTTTTGTGTTGGGTTTTTCCCCCAAAATATTTAATCGTCTTGTGGGCTGCAGAATCTTTTGATTTTACTTTTTTTTTTTTTTTTTTTTTTTTTTTTTAAACATTTTTTTTTT